>JADOBS010301867.1:0-12848 GCA_015708375.1 Cydonia oblonga
TGCCAACTTCTGACCAACATAAAGGTATACGACAATTTTTCCCATAAAGTGTCTCAAATGATGTCATATTAATACTCGACTGAAAGCTGTTGTTGTAGGCAATTTCCATCAAATCCAAACGCTTATGTCAATCATCACCAAACTGCAAAACTGATGATCTAAGCATATCTCCAAGGTCTAAATGGTTCTCTCAGACTGTTCGTCTGTCTGAGGATGATATGCAGTGCTGTAAAGTAACCTTGTATCCAAAGCCTCCTGCAACGCTACCCAAAACTTAGAAGTAAATCTTGGATCTCGATTCGAGACAATACTCACTAAAACTCCATGATACTTCACAACCTTCGATATAAACAATTCCAGTTAATTGGCTTAAAGAATACTTCTCTCTCACTGGAACAAAATGAGCTAACTTAGTAAGCTAATCAACTATCACTCAAATGCCATCATAACCATTTCGTGTACGAAGAAGCTTGTACAAAAAATCCATAGCAATATTTTTCCCATTTCCACTGCGGAACGGGAAGTGATTGCATCAATCCAAAAGATTTCTTTCTTTCCGCTTCAACCTGCTGACAGATGATGCATCTACTTACTTACTAAGCAATTTCCTTTTTCATACCCGGTCAATAATAAAATGGTCTAATGGTATGATACATTTTAGTACCTCTAGGATGCATCGCATAAGCTGAACACTGTCCTTCGACCAAAATTGCTTTCTTTAATTCCATAACATTATGCACATTCATCCTGTTCTCTTGCATAAGTATGCCATCTGATTCTCTAACTCTGGGGTCTTTCTTTTTACCATCATTCCTTGCTTGAATTATTTCCTGAGATTCTTTATCCTTTACCTAGGCATCGAGTATACGATCCACTAAAATTGGCCTAATTTAGCCGAAAATCCCAACGGGTCGAAACCGGGTTTGTGGGTCACCCATTTCTTCTTCTCCTTTTCCTCTCCTTTTCCTTCTTCCTCCTTTCCCTCCTTTCCTTCTCCTGGTTGGCTGATCTCTTCCTCCCTCTTCTCCCCATTCGACATCTCCTTCAAATTTTCCGATTGGGCAAAGCTGCCCAATCTTTTTTTTTCTTCTGTTTCTTCCTCCCCGTGTCTTTTCTCTTCATTCCTCTATATTTTTTTTTCTTTTCTTTTCTCACCATAAATTTAAAATAAAAATATAAAAATATTATATTGTAAAATCTTTTAAAATTTTTGGGACGGGCTGTCACACTTATGATCAGTGAAGATCTTACATTTCTCACCATAAAGATAATGTCTCCAAATCTTCAAAGCAAAGATGATAGTCGCTAATTCCAGATCATGAGTAGGGTAATTCATCTCATGTGGCTTCAATTGCCGTGAAGCATAAGCAATCACCCTACCACGATACATCAACACACAACCCAAGCCATTCAAAGAAGCATCATTGTAAACCTCAAAATTACCACTATCATCTGGGACTGCTAAAATAGGTGCATAAGTGAGATAATACTTCAACTGCTGAAAACTTTGCTAACAATTATCATCCCACTCTAACTTAACTTCTTTTCTAGTCAACCTCATTAATGGCAAAGCAATGACTAAAAAATCCTTAACAAATCGTCTGTAATATCCTGCTAAGCCAAGAAAACTCCGTACCTCAGTGATGGTTCGTGGTTGTTCCCAATTCTCCACAGCTACAAATTTTTTAGGATCTACTTGAATACCTTGAGCAGTTATCACATGTCCCAAAAATTCCACTTGATTCAACCAAAATTGGCATTTGCTAAACTTAGCATATAATCGATGCTCCCTTAATCTTTTCAACACCAAGGTAAGATGTCGAATGTGTTCTAATTTAGACTTAGAGTATACCAGAATGTCATCAATGAAAACAATGACAAACCTGTCTATATATGGCTGGAATACTCGATTCATCAAATCCATAAAAGCAGCAGACGCATTAGTTAACCCAAATGGCATCACCAGAAACTCATAATGCCCATATCGAGTCTTGAAAGCTGCTTTAGGAACATCCTCACTTCTAATCTTCAAGTGATAATATCCAGACCTCAAATCAATTTTAGAAAACACGCAGGTACCTCGAAGCTGATCAAACAAATCATCTATACGCGGCAATGGATAACGGTTTTTAACCGTTACCTGATTTAATTGCCTATAATCAATGCATAACCTCAAGGTCCTGTCTTTCTTCCTTACAAACAAAACTGGAGCTCCCCAAGGTGAAGTACTAGGCTGAATAAAACCTTTATCAATTAATTCCTGCAACTAAATTTTTAATTCCCTTAACTCAGCAGGAGCCATTCTATATGGAGTCAAAGATATAGGATCCGTACCTGGAAGTAAATCAGTAATGAACTCCACATCTTGGTCTGGCGGCAATCCAGGTAAATCATCAGGGAATACATCAGGGAAATGCCTGAATACTCCAACCTCTTCCACACTACTAGGAGCAACATCATTCAACACCACATGAGCTAAATATCCTTGGCAACCTTTCGTTAACAACCTTTTTTCTCTCATAGCAGAAATAACATCATGCCTCACCCCACTACGGTCACCCAAAAAAATAACCTCATGCAATCCATGCAATCCAAGACGATGGAAAGTAACTGATTTCCCGTAGCAATTTATATTGACACGATTATAATGCAACCAATCTGTGCCTAAAATAACATCAAAATCCACAATATCTAATGGGACAAGATTAGCTGGCATAACTATATCTTCCACCATCACTGGACATCCTGGATATACACAATTAGCATAACATCTCTCCCTTCTAGGCATAGCAAACTTTAAATCATACCCTAGAAGTGTAAGATGAGGTTGCGTCACTTGAGCACATGTATGAGAAATAACAGAGTGCGTAGCACCACAATCGATTAAAACTCTAGCAAAGTGACCAAGAATATTTAATGTACCCATGAACAAGTCAGGATGATTTTTAGCATTTTGCAATGTGATGTGGTTAATACATCCTTGGGATTGTTGTCATCCACCACGACCTCGACTAGCTTGATTACCTCGTCCCTGCACACCTCGCCCTTGACTAGGCTGACCAGACTGCCTTGAAGATCTTGCACTACTGGAAGCAATCTCTACTTGCTGGGGTTATCCCCCAGGGTACCTCTGAGATGCACTAGCTGGAATGGGAGGATACGGCGTATAACCTCCAGGATACTGAGAATACCCACTTTGGTAATAAGGATCCTGGAAATACTGATACTGTCCTGCAACATAAGGAGCTGCGTCTCCCTGGTAATGGTAAGCACCACCACGACCCATCTGACCATAACTACTAGATCCAGGAGCTTGCTGGATAGGCGCTGACGGTGGCATAGAAAGCTGCTGAGGACTCTGCTGGTTCTGGGGACAATGCATAGCTCTATGCCCCACTGAACACATGTAAAACTTTCACTGCTGCCCCGCCAACACTCTCCAAAATGTCTGCTATTACATATGCAGCACAAAGGAGCACTTCCTCTACCAGAATCTCCCTGTCTCTGGAATCTAGGACCCTCTGTAAATCTACCACCTCTTCTCTGACCAGTGGCACTAAAACCCCCGTTGGAAGAACTAGAACTAGCTCCACTTCTCTTAAAGGTTTGAGTCTTGCAAGGTCCTTAAGAAGATTGACCTTTACCTTTATCATTTTTCCTCTGATTCTCGTTCTTTTCTTCTTCTTCTTCACTCTCACTTGGCATATTCTCCGAATCCTCTATCCTCAATAAAATCTCATAAAATTCCTAACAAGAGGTACAAGGAGTAGTAGTCGCCATAGAATGCCACTTATTTTTAGTACCCAGCCTTAAGCGACGAAGCATCTCCACTGGATTGGTAGCAATCTCTGGATGATAACTAGACAAGTCAGTGAATCTCATCTAATACTCATTTGCCATCATATTCCCCTATTTCAATTATGTAAACTTCTGCTTCTTGCGATCAATATATTCAGGAGGAATAAATCTTTTCTGAAATAATTGCTTAAACACTTCCTAGTCAGCAACTTCCTCTGGTGTCAAATGGTAAGCCTCTTGTCTCCACCAGGATGCAGGTTCTTTACCTAAGAACTAGGTAGTCGTCTCGACCCACCTTTCAAGAGGAAGACTCCCCTGACTCTGCATTACTCAAAAGGTCTTTTCCAAATGATTGAGCCACTGCTCTGCTCCTTCATTTCCTTCATTTCCAATAAAATGATTCAACTTCAAATTATAAACAGTCTCAATAGGTATCATTTGAGGATGACGAAAAGAAGACTGAATAGCATTAACGATAGCTTCCCCTAACTGAGCTATATCAGGGAAACTAAGCTCAGAAGGAGGACTTGGATCTCTACGAGGTGGCATAGTTCTGACAGAAGACATCTAAATAATTTGAAAATTCACAAGATATGCAGGACTGCAAACCTAGGCTCTGATACCAAACTAACACACCCGACCTAGATCTAGGCATGTTATCCGTCACGTGAGAGTGACGTAACCATGTGCACAGTGCGGAAGCAATAAAGATAAAGCGAAATACGAATAAATAAAAACCAATATACTAGCATTACTAGCTACGATAAGGTGCTAGTGCGAGTATAAGTGTGAAATACACAATCAGAGCATAAATAGTTTAGGTGCAGTCTAGCAGGACCAATACTAACTTACAACACCCAAATGTGAATCCTACATTGATGATAATCCGTCAGAACCTCCGCTAATTCCTCATAAGCCACCAAGGAGCACTCTTACTTAAAACCTAAAGGGGCGCAAAACAGAAAGTGTGAGTGGGCAAAAACAAAGGTTTTCAAAATTATTTCATTTCTCAAAAATTCTAACCTGTAAAACTCGTATAATTTCCCAGAAATATAATATACATATCTCAAAATCATATTCAGAACAACAATATGTAAAGTATGCCATGCCAAATATGTCATAATAACAGCATAAGTAACTCAGGTGAAATAACTCATAAGAAATACATATCAGCCAGATCCACCTCTAGTGACCTGTACGACTGAGTTTATAGCTCATAACCAATCTCAATCAAATCAAATCCTGCACACGAGTCAGAACCACCTATAATGGTCTGTACGACAGGGCTGGGTGTAAAATAAATATGCTCTAGTGCTATGATCACGTGAAGACTGTGCGAATAATTACGGGTCACCTACGAGTTGGAACCACCTATAATGGTCTGTACGACAAGCCTATGCACCTAACTTGGATCTAAGGTGAACATCACGTGAAGGTCTTTGCCCTAACCATGGCGGGAGCACTAACACCAGGGTGCAGGTTTATGAGCTCTCAACAAATCTCACATAATCATCAATTCACATAAACCATCTACAACTCACTTGGTACTTACCTGAGCGTCCGTAGCACCAAATCACATTTATGCATATATACTAACTCATAAATTAAGTATAAATTCATAGGCATGGCATTTCAAAACATACTTTCATTTAAATCAATTTTCTGATAAAATATCAAGTATATAGATATATACAGAAAACCAAAAGCCCACTCACTGGTATGTCGAAGGGTCATAGCCCCCGAGCCTCGATTGGTTGCGCTCGTCCTCTGGATAGGTCTCACCTATATGCGAAATAACTAAATAAACATTATTTAAAGCACATAAACAAAACTAGCCAATAACTTCTCATACACTGCTCAAATGGGGTGTTTCAATATACCAACATGATCTACTCAACCTCACGAACATCTATATATTTTTAGAAAAAATTTCTGACCACCCACACGCCCTCACGCGATGGCCAAGGCATGGCCAAACGCTCGGCCACGTATAGGCAAACCCTAATAAATTCTAACGGCCGTTAGGAATATTCCATTAAAACAAGCATATACCCTTAAAAATATACCTAACGCCATTAGAATATTCCGTCAACTTTGACAGAATATTTGCTTGTCTTCTTCCTTGGTTCGCTGGACCGTCGCCGGAGACGTTGGTTTTACCGGAAACTAAAAAAATTGTAAATCATCATATCTTCTTCATTTCTTGACCAAATTTCACAAATTTTATATCAAAATGAAGCCCTGAAGGAGTAGAACAAAACCTTACCACTTTCAAGCCTTGAAACCCACGGGATCTTGCCGGAGAAACCTCAATAATCCGGCCAAACTTTAAACTCGCCAAACTAAGCTTCCCGACGTCCAAAACACTTCGTTTTTCTTCCCCGAGCTTTGTGAAGACGTTCTAAAGCTTCCTAAAACCTTGAAATTCACTGAAACATCCACATTTACGATTGCATGAACAATACCTCAAATCGCGATTCTTGGTTCTCGGGTTTTCGAAGGTTTCACGTCCAACAAATGGTATGATTGTACATGAGAGCTTGCAATGAACACAAAACCAACCTTCAAAGCCTCAATCTGTGCATGAAAAGCAAGGTTCAAGGTTTGTCCATATGACTTGTACGAACAATGGCAGAAAATTGAGAGGGAGGAGAGAGAAGGGTCAACGGGGAAAGGGATGTGTGGGTGTGTGTGTGGTCCAATTAGTCACCAACCAAACAAAACCAAAAATAGTTAAGCCTTAGTTCCAAAAGCTTAGGGAAATAAAAGGATAGGTCCAAACTTAAGTACACACCACACAATATAATTCAACGTCCAAGGGCAAAATTGCCACTTCCTTAATCTCGAAGATAAAACAATGTACTTATTTGTAACGAGCTGTGACAAGCACGAGGCCTTTTGAGTGCTCATTGGCTTCGGGTTCCGTAGGAACTCTGAAGTTAAGTGAGAATAGGCCAGAGCATTCCCATGATGGGTGACCCATTGGGAAGTTTTGCTCACGTGAGTTCCCAGAAACAAAATCATGAGGGTGTGGTTGGGGCCCAAAGCGGACAATATCGTGGTACGGCAGAGTCGAGCCCGGGATGTGACAACAATAATGTGGCCCAGACTTAAAATATAAGAAGCAAAAAAGTTTTGGCTTACCTTTAAATTTGGTAAGAGAATGTCAATTCGTCTAAGATTTTGGCACCTCTGTTGGAACGAGAAAAACAACTTTTTTTTTTTCTAGTCAAAATAGTACACGTAAGATTTTTGACATCTCTTTTGAAGATGCTCTTAAGTGATGGCTAATATAGATTATATAGTATTACTACCAACTACCAAGGAGGTATTTATGTCACAGCCCGTTTCGAATGTTTATATTATTTTATTCTCTAGTGGACGTTAAATGATGTGTGTGTGTGTATCATGATTTTGGGGTGGACAAATTCATGTTTTTCCCTAAGTTTTGGAACCAACTAAATTTTAGGTTTTGCTCTCTTTTGTTTTTGGTTGGTTGATATCATTTTGGACCACACACCTTCACACACACAACCACACATGCAATCCCTTTCCCGTGGACCCTTTCTCTCTTTCCTCCCTCTCTCGGATTTTTCTGTATTTTTCAAACAAATGTACGGACAACTCCTCAAGCAACCATTTCTGGCACGGATCGAGGCTGTGAAGTTGGTCTTTGTGTTATTTGCAAGTCTAGAAGTTCATCCATGCCTTTAGTTCGACGTGAGAATTCGTAGAACCTGAGAAACAGAAATCCCCGTTTTGGTGCACTGTTCATTCGAACGTGATCATGAACTTTTTAGTGAGTTTTAAGGTCCTAGGAAACCTAAAAACATCTTCACGATGCTCGGGGAAGGATTTTGAAGTGTTTTGGATGTCGGGAAGCTTAGTTTTAGCGAGTTGCAGAAGTGGTCGGAATATCAAACTTTTTTCGACCAGATACCATGAGTTTTAGGACCTAAAAGTGGTAAGGTTTTGTTCTTCTCATCTTCAGCTTCATTTTGGTGAAAATTTCATGAATTTTGGTGTTGAAATGGATGAGATATGAAGGTTTGAACTTGTTTCTAGAAACCGGCAGTTGCAGCGGCGACGGTGACGGAATCGGGCAACTCGCCGAAGAAGGAGGCGAATATTCCATCAAAGTTGACGGAATATACTAACAGCGTCAGGTATATTTAACGGTATATGCTGATTTATAACGGAATATTCCCTAACGGCGTTAAGGATTCTGTTAGGTGTGCCAGGCACGTGCCTGCGCGTGGCCGCTCTAATGGCCGTGCCTTGGCCGACATGTGGGTGCTCGGAAAATTTTTCTAAAAATATGGGGATGTTCGTGAGGTTGTGTAGGTCATGGTGGTATATTCATTTACCCCAATTGAGCAATGTATGAGAAGTTATTACCTATTTTTGATTATATGCTCCTAAATAACGTTAATATAATTGTTTCACATATAAGTGAGACCAATCCTGAGGATGAGCGCAATCAAGCAAGGCTCAAGGGTTACGACCCATCTACATACCAGTGAGTGGGCTTTTGGTTTCATTATATACTTATATACTTGGCATTTTTTCCAAAAAATGAATTTGAATGATTATACGTTTTGAAATGCCATGCAAAGTATCTGCTTATTTAATTCATGCATTAGTAGTTGCATATATTTATGATTGGCACTACGGACGCACAGGTAAGCTTATAGACTGTGGTTGTGAAATTGCATGGTTATGTTGGTTGTGATGTATTGAGAGCTCATAAACCTACACCCCGGTGTTAGTGCTCCTGCCCAGAGATAGGGCACAGTCTTTCATGTGATGTTCACCTTCCGCAGCACATGCTCACCTTGGATCCAAGTTAAGTGCATAGTCCTATCGTATAGACCACTTTAGGTGGTTCCGACTCATAGGTGACCCATGATTATTCACACAGTCTTTACGTGATCGTAGCACTTGGGCGTATTTATTACACCTAGTCATGTCATACAGAGCACTTTAGGTGGTTTCAACTCATGTGCAGGATGTGATTTGATTGAGATTGGTTATGAGCTATAGACTCAACCGCGCAGGCCACGTTAGGTGGATCCAGCTGATATGATATCTTGCCTTGATATATTTTGCCTGGATTACTTATTTCATCTTATTGAGATACTTTGGCATGGTATACTTATGGATTTTTATCCTGAGCATGATTTCGGATATAGTATGTATTATATTTTCTAGGAAGTTATACAGGTTTTACGGCGAGGGGTTAGAGCTTTTGCTAAATGAAATGATTTTGGAAAGCTTTTTTTTTTTGCCCACTAACACTTTCTGTTTTGTGCCCCTCCAGGTTTTAGGTGAGAGTGTTGTTTGGTGGCTCACGAGGTTTTCAATGGTATTTCTAACAGAACATCACAAATGGAGGACATCCTTGGTATTGTGTAATTAGTATTTATCCTGCTGGACTACACTTTGATACCTATGCTCTGGTTGTAGAATTGCACTTAACCTTACACTTAGTTGTTCTTGTTAGTAGTTTTTGTTAGATGGGTTTTATTTATTCACGTTTCTTTATATCTTTATTCTTCCGCTATGCACACATGGGTACGTCACACTCACGTGATGGCCAGCACACCTTGATTTTTGGGTCGGGGTGTGTCAATTTACCTTTTTGTTTGTTGTAGTGCAATAAGTGTTTGGAATTTCTATGTTACTGTTGATATTTCTATGAAACTATCGGAAAAATCAAAGAAAGATATGGAAAGGGGGTGAAGTCTAAATAGTGTTTGAAAATTTATTTAATGCAGTCGTTATTTCGGTGGAACTATCCGAAAAATCAGAGAAATATATGGAAAGAGAGGTGAAGTCTAAATAGTGTTTGAAACTTCAATATTGTCAATATTTCTGTGGAACTATCCAAAAAATCAAAGAAAAATATGGAAAGGGGGGGTGAAGTCTAAACTATACTACATATCAGAGAAACTTTTAAATTTCGACTAAAAGATGTAAAAAAGAAGGTGAATTTTGGTTTTTATTTACATCTTCCATAAAAAATGAATAATTAACATTTGGCCCATTGGAGATGCTTTTACCTTCGCATTTCAATCTTCTCACTATTTCTCATGTCAAGTGTATTCCACTAACACTCAAACCTAATTATATTGAAGTCCCACTATTTTTCTTCCTTTTTTGTATAATTAAGATTTTAGTTTGTCAATTAAAAAGTAATTAAACTTTTAGTTTTGCACACAAGTGAAATACATGTGTCATGAGTATAAGTGAGAAAGTTGAAATGAGATTGTATGTGGGAAGGTTGCTACCACACCCTTTTCTTTTTTTTTAACAGTACCTAGTATTTACCCTCCTGATAAAAAAGAAATGATAAGAGTTTTTACCTTTTTCGGATTAGAGGAAATTGTAGCAATGGTTTCTAAACTATAGTTTAGAAAAAGGTAAAAACTCCGAAACTAAAAATCCCCAACTGGAGCAATGATTCCCCAACTAAAAATCCATTACATTTGGTTACTGAATTTGACAAAATGTTGAGCAATAGTTCTCAAGCATAAGAAAATCTCCAAAAGAGATGTCAAAATGTCGAACTTAGCATTAACAATAATAAAAGACAGCAACAATGTTTTTTTTATCGAGAAGCCTAATCTGATATGGCATGATATGAAATGGCATCTCTCTCTTTGCTGCCAAATTTGTTAGCAGCTTCAAATATTTTTTAATTAATTATTAAATTCTTTTTATTGTTTTAAAAAGATTTATTGTATTTGATTATGGACTGATTTATATTGGAATTGGGTGTAAAAAAAACCTAGAGCCGCCGCTCTCCCTTTCCCAAACCCAGAACCTCCAAATCAAGCTCACCTTCTGCTGCTGGCCATTCCTCTTGGATGGGGTCGGTAACAACCCTTTCTCCCCGTTCCTTTTTCCCCTTCTCTTTCTTCCCTAAACCCCATCTTCTTCCTTTTCTTTTTCTTTGACCCTTGTTTTCTAGTTGTTTTGCTTTGAGCTTGTCTCATTTTTCTTAAGCTTTGTCTCAATGTTTGGCAATCTTGTTGTAGACCTGAGTTTCACTCTTTTTCCTTCCTAAATTGCTGTTCCCAATTGCCAGCACCTGCCTACTTGGTTTGGCTATTCAACTTTTCATGCTCTTCCTCCATGGATTGTAGTTGGAGGTGTGCCTTGGGTTTCAGTGGCTGCTAAAGTGCATTTCGACTATTTAGTAGGATTACTGAAGTGTTTTTTGAGTGGGTGGCTTGCCCACCCCCATTTTTCGTTCATCCTTTCAGTTCGTTGGTTCTTCTTACCAATGGCGACGGCTTGGCAATGGTGTTGCGGCTGTTTTGGTGGAAGTGGTTGATTCTCGTTTCCTGATCTAGGGTTTTCGGTATAGGCTTTATCTTGATCTCACTTTCGGGGCTTGTTTACTTTACTTTTGTAATGGGTCGCACTTTTACTATGTTGTAGAGTGTCTTTGGACTGGCCTTATTCTGTATTAGTGTGTTTTATCTTTAGTGAAATTAGTTGTTTGACCAAAGAAAAAAAAAGAAGATTATGGACTGATTTGACCGTTGCAATTAATCATTACAAAATTCTCTTCCAAGCCCGATGGTGAAAAGAAGATGATCCTCTCCGGATCCACTTTGTGTGGATCTTAAGAATTCTTACATCCTAGTCCTTCATCGTATATTGTGCGGTCAGTTTTTGTCAGGTACTATTTGTGTCTAATTTTAAATAAAAAAAGTCAAATGATTTCTAACCGTACGATGCACAATAAATGATTAGGATGAAAGGATCTTTACGATCTCCACAATTTGGATCCGGATGAGATCTAATCCCTTCCATGACACCTCTTGGCCTTCGTTTCGAAGGTTGGTGTACTGGCGTACTGCTGTTGCCTTTGAAAGTGATTAACAGGGACCACAACACACGGTCCTATCACATATTTTTTAATTAATTATTAAATAATTTTTATTAACTTTATTGTTTCAAAACATTGATTGTAATTGATCATGGGTGATGAAGAAGGAATATATTCATCCCAGTCTAGATTAAAAATTTAAAGGGGGATGATTATTGAGTTGGATTTTTACTTTTTTTATTTTTTATTAATAGGTTGTCATTTTTAGATTATTTGCACTTCTATTTCATAGTTAATTCATGTGAATTTTTATTTGAGTTATTTATATATATAATTTGAAATATAAAACAGCAATTATGAAAATATAAAACCTGTGGATTACTTGGTCGCGAGGCCTGCTGGTCGCAAGGGCAAGCTTGCAAAGTTTACTGGGTATCTGAGCTTTGGGGAGAGACTAGAGAGGCCGCAGGAAAGAGACCAACACGAAGAAGGAAGAGGCAGCGCCTCGTTTCTCGTGAAATTAACTAAAAAAATTAGAGGCCGTACGATTTGCATCTATTTTGAATCAACGGCCACTATGATGTGGTCTGATGGCTCCGTTTACAAAAGATCCGGATGGGATCTGAGTCCGGGGAGAAGCAGGTTGTTTGTAGGTTGTTGGTGTTCCAGTTATACCTATATCTTAACGGATCGTGTCATGTAACATCCGTTAAACAAAACGGCTAATATGATCTGACCCGAAATCGACCCATTAATATTATCATGTAATATGATCCGATCTGTTACCTGTTAAAGAAAATATATTTTAAATTAATATATAATGAAAATGAAAAACATTATTGACCAAAAATAATAAAAAATAAAACATAATACTAAATTAGTATATGCATACAACATTATCACATAAATTACTTCAAAACATAAAAAATAAAAAAAAAAGATAAAAAAAAACATTTGTCTTTCAAGTATTACATACTCCAAAATAAGAGTCTAATGAAAAGCATTAGTACATTACTATAAAATACCCAATGTTCAAGGATATGGAAAAAGAAGGTAGTTGGGTTTCAAGGTTGAGGAGCCTTGTTGACACACCCCGACCAAATCAAGGTGTGCTGGCCGTCACGTGAGGGTGACGTAGCCATGTGCACAGTGCGGAAGCATAAAAGTCATATAATAGTCAAGCAAATAAAGTATAAGGTTAACAGAAGTG
>JADOBS010301868.1:0-12849 GCA_015708375.1 Cydonia oblonga
ACCCCCACATGATGTCCTAATTTTGTATAAATAATACTGTAATCCTCCTAAATATTATCCTACTGGATGAGGACTGCACATGGCTGCTTAGCTCTAGATAAATAATTAAAATGTGTGTTGGATAATCAACTAATATTAACTCATTTATTGATTTTGAGCACTCTTCTTCATCTTTTAGTGTAGATAATATCACATGTATTCAAACACTTATAACTTTACAGAATGATATTTGAACTCCTTTATTTTATTCTAGTCATGTGATTGAATAAATAAGGAAAATTAACAAACATAATTAAGGACAACAGTGCTAAAGATGAAGAGGGGAGTACTGAAACGCTCTCCTAACTTTATACAAGTAGTATTGTTTGGTTCTTGGTATGCAACAAGTGATTTCTAGTCGTTGTAATTAACATAAATAAAATTTAAATATACATGCAAAACTTTGATTTACAGGCAAAAGAAAATGACTTTTCTAAAGTAATGAACAAAGTAGTTTCATTTTAACGGTAAAGATGCTCAATTAGAAAATGCATAAAGTGTTCTCAACAAAATCAAGAGGCCTCTCTTCTATAGGTAGGTACAGTTTGGTTCAGTGCGATTCTGGAGTAAGAACCGCAATGGAGCCAAACCATTCGGTTTTGGTTCGATTCAATTTCAAACGGTTTTAGTTTCAGTTTGTGTATCACTTGTAGGCCCATTAAAAAATTGGCATTAATACAAGTATTCAACATTCAAACAAAACTCAAAGTTCAACGTTAAAACACCTTATGACATTAGTACAACCCGAAAAAATAAATGGTTATGCGATTCAACAAAACAATTTTGTTGTTTTAAGTCACTACTTTAAATCGTTCAATCTATTCTTGGTCTCTTTCCTTTTGGACACTTACTCTCCAAAGGTTTAGGAGGCCTTTGAGCTTGACAATGCAAGACTTGGAAATACCTCAGATCTTGTGGGAGTGAAAGTGATGGATGAGAAGTCACTGAACCTTGTGAATTAAAAGCTTGACATTACCTTGGAACTTGTTGTGGTTGTGGATTAAGAGCAAGAAAGACGATGCTTGAATTCGAATTGGCCAACTCTACACACTACAAAATCATAACCAATATAAATTATGTACATTGGTTGTTATAGACTTTAAAAAGCCTACAAGAGTAACCAATTACACCCCAACACCACATTGGGTATTAAATTAATTATTTTTTTATAGGCCAAATTTTTTTCGTGGTCCTTGTGAAGACACGGCATTTTCAATGTGACCCTTGTGGTGAAAAGGCTTTTAATTAAACTCTCGTGGTGAGCCTTATTAACAATTGAGATCCAAATCCAAACTTTTGTTAGTCTTCCGTTAAATAAACTCACATGACTATCACATGGAGGGTCAAATTCGTCATTCTCTGGACATCTAATATGAGTTAGGGTTTAGCGGATATTAGATTTCATAGAAAAAAGCTTGAATGTAAAGAGTGAAACTAAACCTGTAAAACCACTTCAATGGCCAGGAGAAGAGGTGAAAGTGAAGCCGTGTATAATTTCTTAGGTATGATTTAATTTCGTTTGGAAATCATAACACTTCTAATAAACCATTGTTTTTTTTTTTTCAATGCCAACACGTAGGATCATGAGTTAGAGTCTTAGTCTTAGTTGAATTTTCATTCTTGTATCAATTTGTACAAGTCCGAATGCATACATGCCTTCCAATTTTGTCTTTAATTGGTAGTGTGGTTTGATGCACGTCGTAGTTGGCCAGTAACCTTTCATTTTTATTTTTATTTTTAATCTTCTTTGAATTTTAATTATTTAAGTTTCTTACGCTCTTGAAGTTCATATGCAGAGGGCGGACGTGAAAATTGAATTATGCACCACCTTTCACGTGCCTTTCACTCGCCTTTCACTCGCCTGAATGCATATACTGTAATGTCATTCACCCATTGTCTTTAATTCTTTAAGTTATTCTTGTAAATTATGTCTCATTTTCACTTGTTTCAATTTGCTTTGTGCATTGGAATGAGATGCCAACTTTTTAACTCACAAGAAAAACAAGTGTATATCATAACTCACCCAGAAAGAACAAGCGTATACCTAAGTCATACAAGATGTCCACGGAATAGGATGTAATTTGGATTGAAATGACATATTTGATCGATCAATGTGATAGTCACAGGAGTTTATTTAACGAAAGACTAACAGAATTTTGGATTTGGACATCAATTGCTAACAGGGCTCACCACGGGAGTTTAATTAACAGTTTTTTCATCACAAGGGTGACATTGAAAGTGGTGTGTCACCACAGGGACCACAAAAAAAAATTGGCCTTTTTTATATATTATGCAGTGCGATTTGATTTCAGTTCGATTCCAGATGCTAAGAATTGAGATCAAACTGTTTATTCAGTTTGCTATTAGACGTTAAACCAAAATAGTTTCAAAATCACAAAAAACAAACTCTTCGGTATTTAATTTCGATTTCAAATTCTGGTTTCAAGTGCCCACTCCTACTCTCACCACACCAAAAAAGAAGCATAGAAATAAAAACACAAAAACACAAAAGCTAATCGGTGAGCAAACCAATGCTAGATCGGGGGAGGATTTTTTTATTTTTTATTTTATTTTTTCATTTAAAAGAGCTTTAAGATGAGAGACTTTCATATGGGTGTGTCAAGTAATAGTCACATTCGAGCACATGTGGGTGGGAGCGTTGTGGCGGCACAGTGGCATTATGCATAGTGGAATACTCCCCATCTTCTCACGTTACTACTCATCTTTGACGTTTTCTGGTAAATGGGCGTGGCAATGAATTGGCCGGAAGGTCCTTGTACGGAAAAAGGTTGAGCAAGGACAAACTCATCTACAAATTGAAAAGAGCATGGAATATATATGCATATGAGAAAGTTCCTTACCAAATCGTCATGCGCAATTAGATTGTCAATCTAGACTGTTGAACAAGCAGAGTGTTTTGTGAATTAGTTATTTCCGATATTAAATTGTCAATCTGAACCGTTGAAAATTACAACATAATATGCCAGATGATTCAACATAATAATTGGTATTTTGAACTAAGTTTCAAAAAAGTTGGGTTACAAGTGAAATCTACTTATGTTTTCTTTTATTAACGAAGAAAAAGTTTCATAAAATCAGGAACTAATTAGTATCTACTAATTTAGGTTCACTCGATAAAAATTTGGGAGACGAATCCTTTCTCGAGCCACGAAAAACGTTGTCAAGATGCAGAGCAGTGAGCTAGTACTAGTACGTTCCCATTCGTCTAATGTAACTGAAATTGAAGATAGGATTTTGTGGTACCAATTGGTCTACTTTTAAAAGGCCCTGACGCTAACGATAAGTTGATGAGCATGAGGAGGTCGACTGACTGGGATCGAACATTTGGTCTCATGATTGCGACAACGCAATAATGTAACGTGATGCAGAAGAATAACCCTACAATAATGTAACGTAAAGGGGAAAGTGCAAAAACTCGTCTGAAATTTCATCTTCCATTTCATATACATGATGTATGTACAAGTTACGGTGTGATGATCCAAGCCTCGAAAACATGCTCTCACTCACACATACTCTCTCTCTCTCACTCAACCTCCGATCAGCTTTTGCTCGCCGGGTTGACATTGTCGAAAGCACTTAAAATTAGTGAAAATTTACACTACCAAAAGAAAAGATGGCGTCTTTTAGACACTCGTATCACAAAATTTTCCGTCTAATCTGTTTTGAACGGCTTTGACAGCAGCCACTCTGGCAGCAGTGGCGGCTCTGTTCGCGGCCATGACTGCCTTGTTCACTTGTTCGTCCACTCGCCGAAGGTTAACAGCATTCTCCGATGCTTTCCCAGCAGCCTGCAATTTCAATACCAACAAAAGAATGAGCGACGAATAAATTGAGTATATGCTAACCATGGAAGTGTAATATGTTTGCGTACTAGTTTGAATGAGACTAAAATACCTGAACTGCTCGAACAACTGCATCGGTTAGCGGCAGAAGAGGGTGCTTAAGGGTGCCACCATCCCATATACCACATCTTGCATCGCCATTTCGGAAAGTGTAAACGCCATAGCCTAGCTTCCGGCCTTCGTGCCATGACCCCTCATAACAATGACCATTCGCAAAGTGGTAGATGCCGAATCCATGCAATTTGTCTCCGAAATATTCACCGGCATATCTATCTCCATTTCTACAAACAGAACCGAATTCGTCAATCGAATTGCATCGCAGCAAGAAAATTCAACTAGCTCAAGTGAGTTGAAAGAAGAATTTACTCGTAAACGCACAATTAAGGAAACAAATCTCAAAAAGGTGGTCTACAAAATCAAATTCTTGACCATAAAATGTAAAAGAACAAAACAGAGATTTGGTCAGATGTATTAACACTTAGATACCCACAGACAACCAACCACACAACAACAACCAGATTTCACTGTTTCATTCACCATGAACAGTTCAACTATGGTAAAACCTAACATCCATCAAATTCAAATGTAAACCAACAAACAAAATCCAATTCGAAAGTTGAACAAAAAGATTGAATCTTTAGTGCACTAGCAGAAAAAAGGAAAACAACCCAAATTTGGTAACCCAAAACCCAACTAATATCAAAAGATTTGAAATAAAAAACAATGGCTAAGAACCGAAAATTTTCAAAACCAAGAACCGAATAACTGACCTGAAATGGTAGCAACCGAGGCCGTGCTTGGCGCCATACTTGAATTCACCAACATAGCAGCTGCCATCGGAGCAAGTCTGCACTCCGACGCCGTGGCTCTGCCCATTGCACCACTCCCCTGCATACGAATCTCCCGCCGAGAATCTGTAAACCCCATAACCATGCCTCAGTCCCTGCCTGTATTGCCCCTTGTATCTGCTCCCTCTTGCCCAGCCCTCAATCCCGTAGCCGTCGTATCGGCCGTCGATCCAATCCCCCTCGTATCTACTGTTGACCAAGTAATTGTAGACCCCACTGCCATTGCACTCCCCCTTGTGAAATTCCCCCTCGTAAAAATCCCCATTGCTATAGAATTCGACCCCTTCCCTTATGATCTTCTTCTCCTTCCGGGTCTTCTTCGGGTTCGGGTCCGACCCGATGAACCACTGGACCGGCTTCGCGCCTCCGTTGGTCTTGTAGAACCGGTGGAAGCAGCACCACTTTGCATTCTCGTCCCAGGAGTGCTTGAGGACGGAGACGCTGCGGTTGATCAGACCCTTGTTCTTGTTCGCCAAGAAAAGCGTGAAGGCGACGAAGACCAGCGCCAGGAGGAGGTTTTCGGAGGTGGGTATTTCTTCGCGGCGGAGGTAGAAGAAGAAGAAGAAGCCGGAGAAGCTGAAGAGGGTGAAGAGTGTGACGGCGGCCATCGCCAGGTGCTTGTGGTTGATCCGGGTCGACCCGGATTTCTGGTGGATCGGTATGGGATTGTAATTCTTGGGTTTCTGCTCTTCTTCGTCGTAGTGGTGGTTTTCGTTGGCGGCAAAGACGTCCTCCTCCGTGACGGAGTTGAGGCTGTGAATGGAGGATCGAATCGTCGGCGACGACCGCAGCAGCGACGACTGGGTCCTCGTGAGCTTCCCGTGGCTTTTCTGACCGTCCATTTAGAAAACCAACGATCGATTGATTCAACCCCAACCGTCCGATGATCGAATCTTTTTCACTTGTTTTTCTGGGTACTAAACCGACTTCCTGTACCGCGAGATTCTTATAACCAACGTCGCTGGTATTATCGAGCACACCGGCGACATCTCAAGCGAAAAACACCCACTGCGCACGTTAACTTACCGCTGGACCCACCGCCGGCGCAATTTAGCACCAACTGAAAAACAACCAACTCTCCGGAAGATTCAAAACTGAGGAGAGAGAGAGAGAGAGAGAGAGAGAGAGAGAGAGAGAGAGAAGGAGAAGAGAGAGAGAGAGGGAGAGAGTGTGTGTGTGAGTCTGGAGTTTTTGTCAGGAGAATTGGACCGGCGTCGAGCCTTTGATTTTATTGATTCAGCATTGGGGAGAGAGAGGGAGTGAGGTTTAATCGACACCGTCAGATTCTCATCAGACGGTAGATCTTTGATGATGAGGTCTGAGCCGTTGGATGGGATAGGGATAGCCCCGGTCTTGACGGGGAAGATGTGGTCGTCGGATCTTGGATTCGGCTTCGGCTCCTTTTCACTTTACTGTGCAGGCCGGCACGTGCCACCTCCACGTTACCGTCCTTCCGAGCAATGTTCACCTGTTACGCAGTTCCACGATGTTAAACTAGGCTGAAGAGATTTTTTTCTTTTAAATTATATTAGTTAATCTATAGCAAAATGCTCCCATTGGAAAAATAGCAAAATATTTTATATTTAACCATGCAAATAAGCAATGCACGTGGGGACCACCATCCTACATTTTTTGGTAAAATTTGGTAAACAGTATCTAATTAGTTGCCATCTTTCATGCATAATGCAAAAAACATGACCAATAATACAATGTGTAATCGGCTATAGAACGAGGACAAAGGCAATTTACCTGACATGGGTGATCGATGAGTATTTGTACGTGTTCAACAATCGTTTCAAGGCGTATCACTATCCAATGAAGGCATTGTGCGTGAAACGCTTTTTGTTTTTAAAAAATACCGGAAACTTTTCTTTTGACACGCTAGTTAATAGTTATTCTCTTACTATTCTTTATATAGAAAACTATAAATGGGATAATTAAGACCTACAATCTGTAAAACAACTAAGACATCACATATCAAAGTTAGTTAAGGATATTCACAGAGATGCTTATATTTCGAAACCGTGGCTAAGCCGAGGACCCATAGTCGAAGGTCGAGTAGGTAAGTGCCTCGTATCAGCCAGCAAATTGCCATAAGAATATTAACCAAATCAATGAGGAAATAATAAACTAAGAAAAAAGGTCCAAATCAGCCAATTGAAAAGAGAGAAAAAATGATGCCCGCGAAAAAAAGACATGTTTACTATGACATGTATCGCATTTTTGCGTAAGTATACATGAAACTTAATGAATAATGAGTTTCGATTATATATGTAACCGACGTAACGAACTTGACAGATAGAAGAATGACTTATCGCATATTGCATGAACCGGACAACAAATAAAACATGACATCGAGAATTTGGCCTAAATCTCTGCCTTAACAATAATTTCCCATATCTTGTCATATTTTCAAGCACATTTTCAAATTTTATAGCCGCATGCACGGCTGAACGTTTTTCTTGTTCCTTTTTCTACCAAGTGACAAGTGAAATAGAAAATTAGGTTTTCCTTTTTTTCAAAATTTGTAGGCTACCTGCACCACAAACAACACACAAAAGGTAATAACATCGAGAACTCTCATCTAATCAATTAATGGCGTCATGCTAATTGCATATACGGTGTAGTGGAAGAACAAGTGGATACTTAATATTAAGCCATATGTACATATTACTTGCTATATTTAAAGCCAATTAATTAATTTAATAAATACTTTGCAACTTAAAAACGATAATGTTTTCGCTCTATCCGCACTAACTGCATACAGAAACCATGATTTGGTTTGGGTTCTTTCACACATATACGTTTGTTCATACGTTTCACTGGTATTAGTAGGGACCTTTCTATTCAAATCCCTTCCTTTGAGGGATACTACTATAATGAATAAAATTTTAGCGTGCTCAGAATATGGAATGGAATGGTAAAACATTTAATTATATAAGTAGAGATAAATTTTATTTTTTAATTATGTATTGATGCATGATATATCATCTTTTTTTGCAGCACACTGAAAAACCTCTCCACTATAAGACTTACTTTATTTTTATTTTTTTAATTCCAACATTCCATTTTTTTTAAGGTTTCATGTATGAATTATATTATCTGACAAAAAAAAAATCTAAGAATTTTCTTTTCTTTTCTTTTGGTCATGTCATATATGGGTTATATATGTTTCCAAAATGTCCCAAAACGTCACGACAATTGGTAATCATAATTTATTTATTTGATTAAGGATTCGTTTTAGAAAAGCACATGAGATATGTATCTCTATAAGAGCTTGTTTGGATCCGCTTTTAAAATGACTGAAAGCGCTTTTGATAAAAATATATTTAGAACCAATATGTAGTAAATATGTAAGTAAATCCTGTAAACCCACTTAAGGTGCTTCCTGGAAGAAGCACATAACTGATACTTCTTGCATAAAGCACTTAAAGTGCTTTTGGAACCCAATATTTATTTTTCTTCTAAAAGCCCTTTTAGTCATTTGAAAATCACATCCAAACGAGTCCAAAATCATTTGAAAAATCACTTTAGGTGATTTTGTAGAGAAGCACTTCTCATGTCATGAACCAAGATTGATCTTCGAAAAAGGCCTCAAAAAGAAAGAATTCGGATCATTGAAGTTTAAGGTTGCAATGAGTTTGGTTCTAACACTCTCTAATAGCCTGATTATGATAAAATTAAATTGTTAAAAAGTAGATTAGTAATTTTGATCACTGATTAATTAATGGGCTTGGGCTGGCCTTGATTCTTCCATCACCACCCAGGCCCGGCCCCGAGGGTAGCTCAAGTAGGTGCTCGCCTAAGGCCCCCACTTCGAAGGGGCCCCCAAATTTGTTTATATCCTATAAATAACATATAAATACAGAAAAAGTAAGAGATATGATAATTCATTTGTTGGTGCAGTGGAAATGTTTGACTTTCTTTTTCTTTGGGGTGTTGAGTTCAAAACACGGAAATGCCTTTTTTAGTCACTAAATTTTTCTTGTTTTTCAAATTTACTACCAATCCATCTGTCCAACTCTCAATCCATCTGTCCAAATGCATATAAAGTTATAAAACTCAAGTCCCTTTGCAATCTTTTTTTCGTTCAACTTCCCAATCTCTACATTTCTATCGAATTTTTATACCAATTATCACATAGTCTTGAAGATTGTACTTCAAGGTAATCAAAATTTTGCATTTATATTTTGCTTTTCAATAATTTTTTATTCAATGGATTATTTTAGTATTCAATTCGTTAGTGTCATGTTGATTTTAGGAAGAAAAAAAACACAAGAGAAACAATTGGCGTTGTTGAATTTATTATACTCATCAATCAAGTATTATTGTTCTTTACTCTCTTGAACATCAAGTTTTATTGTTCTTCACTCTCAATCTAGACTCTTGACTGCAAACATTTAGTACATTTAAGTCTAAAAAATGAGTTGTGTAATGTTTAAGTAATGTTTGTGTGTTTATCTTCTTTTCATATAAATTTTTAATGATATTATTGGATGTGGAAATAGAATTTTTATGTATATAGCGAATTTTTTTTATACATATTAATGTACAAAGAACCGGAGTTCAGAGAACTTTAAGGCCTCACTTCGAAGGCTCGCCTAGGGCCCCTAAATTCTCAGGACCGGCCCTGTCACCACCGTCTCAAAGTGGAAGATGGCGGTGATCACTTGTGCTCCAACAAAATAAAAAAGGGATTCGCCTCTGCGTCCCATTTGACACACATTTAGCAATTATACACCTCCATGACCTGAACACATACCTGAAGCTGATTACTTGGCTGGCTTTACTTTTGTATAGACGATGGTCCAAGCTACCATCACTTGCATTCCAAAACCTAATTATATATGTGCGTGCGTGTATATATATAGCTGCATAATTAGGGGTTTAGGTTTCCCCTATAACAGGTACTGCTGCAACTGCATGTGCATCAAATAGATTTCCTGAAACCCTCAACACTCAGACATTATACACAGCAACAAAACTCACAAGCTTCAGAGAGTCGGAAGAAATCCAGAACTATCCTGTGCAGTTGGTCAATTGATCAGCTGCATGTAGTTCAGGAGCTAGACTTTGGCTCATCCGGCACTGTTTGTCAAGATAGTACTGTACTATTATGTACCCTAGATATATATTTTGACCGAATATATAGACTTTTCTTCTTCTTCTTCTGTCTGGTATACGGGAATAGGGGTAACGGCCACAGTGTTACAATCACACTCGAAATCTTTTCCCGAGTACAAAAAAGACTACATACAATGAGAAAGTTTTAGTTATGACGAGAATAAAAGTGATACATTACGTGTTTTAATAAGAGTGGTGAGAAATTTTAGTTTTGAAGTTATTAACTTTTTAGCACATATATCCCACCATTTGTATAGTGATACGTGGTGTACCATCCCGTGTAACGGTCACATAGAATGCATATGAACGAAGATTATCACTTGCGCATATATAATATACAGTTAAAAGATTGTTTGATAAACAATTGTAACTAGGGCTGGTTCGGGTTGGGATCCCGAACCGAAACCCCCAACCCGAATCCCAAACCAAAACATTTCAGGATGAGATTTTATATCCCAAAATCGAACCTAACCTGTTCAATTCCCGAAATTCGGGATACCCGAAACTGTTTCGGGATTTTCGGGTCACTTCAGGATCTGGCATTGAAGCCCAAAACGGAGTATGCTTTTGTGGGTTTCGTGATGCTTCTGTCTAAAAACGGAGGATCCGTCGATTGCAATCCTCTGGCGATTTTACCCCACGAGTTCACAAATTCCATAGCGCCAATGCCATCAAACATACAATGATTCATGCACAGGCAAAGAGCAAATCCTCCACATTTGAATTTAGTCACCTAATAGAATGATCCTTAATGTACAAACGTAATTTCAAAAGACAAGAAGTGTAATTGTATTACAGAGGAGGAATCTCCAGTATGTTCTTTGCACCAGGAACATCATAAACCAGTTTTCCAAGAGTCTCGGGGTCCGACTTTGTTATGTCTCCGATCTCTTCTATCGCACAGTTGGTTTCAGCATCAAAGAAAATAGCTTTATCCCTAGTGCAATCCACAATGAGCTTAAACACTAAACACTAAAGAACAAAAACCCAGTGAAAATCAGAAACCCTTACCTGGATTTTGGGACTCGATTGGTGTCAGATTCGTGTGTTCCTGCGTCTCTGTGTGTGGGGCCAGCTGGATGAGCGCCGTTGAAATGGACGGACGACGGGAGGAGCGGCATGACTCGATGAAAGAGCGGTGTAACTTGAATTGATGGAGGAGAGGAGCTGCGGGAGCACGAGCAGCATTCGGGATATTGAGTGAGAGTGAGTGACTGAGAGAACTTGTGAGGGGATAACAAATGACCTAACTCAATGGACGGTTGGATTAGATGTTAACCAATCCAACGGTCCAAGTAATTTCTAATTATAATTAGAAATATATATATACATATATATATATATATATATATAATATTTGGCTCAGTTCGGGATTACTTTAAAGCTGTGGCCGAATCCCAAACCGAAACTTTAGGGATGGGTTCGATTTCGGGTACCGAATTTTTAGGAAATTCGGTTCTAGCATTTTTTTGGTCAAATTTCGGGACGGGTTCGGGACGGTTCGGGATTTTTGGGAAAAAAATCCACCCCTAATTTTAACTATTGATCATAACTATATCAGAAGTTGTGTTTATAGTTGTGAAGAAAGTTGATGTTTTACTATAAAATTAATTAGTAATAAGAGGAGTAACCTTATTTCTTATAAGTATATGCAAGATCCCTTATTTCTATAATGCGGGATTAATACTCTCAATACGCCCCTTCATGTGTGATGAATTCAAGTCTAACAAGTGGACAACACAAACGAAATGACCTGATGGTACAACCTAATTTGATATGAATATGTTGTCCGAGTTTTCAATTTTAATCATATGATATTCAAAAGGACTACGAATATCTGAATAAACCAGATGCTAGAAAAGCATCTTCTTTTTTGTAGAAGAAAGAAGAAGAGTGAAGTTTCCCAAAAATAAAAAATAAAAAAAAAAGAAAAAAAAAAAGAAGAAGAGTGAAATACTGAACAACAATGTAAAAAGTTGAAACTGTTGCATTTCTATTAGTTTAGGAATGTGATTGTGTAAATCCTAGTACATCTTGGAATATCTCTTATATTCTTATTAGGAGTCGATTACCCATTAAATGTTGTAATCCTAAAAGGTAAGGAATTAACCATCCCTACTACTATAAATAAAGGCACAATGGGGTGGAATATAACACACCCACAATTACACATCTCTTTCTTTCTCTCTACCTATTGATGCACCCCTCTCTCTAAGGCCACCACAATTGTTCAGTAAACTATGCCTACAACACATTATCAGCACGCTCTTGACGCTACACTAAAGAGAGTTTATTCTTCAATCAGGGGAGTATTACGTTTTAATCATTCTTTTTTATGATTAATTTATTATTTTATTGAATTAATTTACATGCTATTGATTCAATTTAGTTTTTCTATGTTGAACATGATACAACGCATTGGATATGCAATTCCGGCTTTCGAAGAAGGAATCTTCTACAAATTCAAAGAAGGA
This sequence comes from Cydonia oblonga, assembly GCA_015708375.1. NCBI lineage: Eukaryota > Viridiplantae > Streptophyta > Magnoliopsida > Rosales > Rosaceae > Cydonia > Cydonia oblonga. The sequence continues at coordinate 12,349 of JADOBS010301868.1, forward strand.
ATCTTCTACAAATTCAAAGGCTTTTATTTGTTTTCTGCTAATCAGGTACGCTTAAAATAACGCTTAAAATAAAGTAAGATATTTGAATTGTCACATCCCCGCCCGGGGTCCACCATATCCCGGGCCCGCTTCATCACCGTAGCACGATATTATCCGTTTTCGGCCCCGACCACGCCCTCATGGTTTTGTTTCTGGGAACTCACACGAGAACTTCCCAGTGGGTCACCCATCATGGGAGTGCTCTCGTGCGCTACTCGCTTAACTTCGAAGTTCCTACGGAACCCGAAGCCAGTGAGCTCCCAAAAGACATCGTGCTAGGTAGGGATGAGAATATACATATAAGGATCATTCCCCTGGGCGATGTGGGATCTAACATGAATCGACCATGAAGCATGAAAACATTCCCCATGATGCATGAAACCCCCCTATGTTTATATTTTCCTTTCGATATATATATATATATATATATATATATATATATATATATATATATATATATAT
>JADOBS010301869.1:0-12849 GCA_015708375.1 Cydonia oblonga
GCCATTTTGGCTGAAATTGCAATAGTAACAGCACCAAAATCTGATCAACATCAACCCGAAAATCAGATTGCTCGGATGTCTTCAGCTGATCTCAGGAATACATGGGGTCTTCTTTCCAGGCAGTACACAGAAGAGTATGAGCAATGCATAGAAAGCATTGTTCCCACTGAAAAAGGTATAGTAACAATTATGGTAGTCTTGTTTGCTATTCATGAATGTTCAACTTTATTTTTGAATGCATGAAATTGTTACAGTAGCATTTTATAAGGGTTACTTGCTCAGGTGTGACCATTTACCCTTCTGTGGTTTTGCAGCAGTGTTTAACTATGAAAATTTGCTTAAAGCACTAGAGAAGCTTTCAGACTTTGAGAGGAAGGCAAACAATAGAGTCACGAAGTCTGAAGTACTCAAGGGTCTTAATCTTGAAGATATAAAAAGAGCTGGTGAACGTCTCATTCTTCAAGATGGTTGTATTAATTTCTTCCAGAAAATTGTCAAGAGTGAAAACTTGAATGCAAATGTTCATGTTCTTTCATACTGTTGGTGTGGTGATCTCATAAGGTCGGCCTTTTCATCAGGTATACTTTCCTGCCGAACATTCATAAACTTACATTGTTTCTTAATTTTTATGTGTATGCATTACTCAAACCAAATATACTCTTATTGTTTCGATCCCTATAGTATATCCTGATGGTTATTAAAGTATGATTCTTCTTGCCTCTAGGAATTAGACTTGAACTTGATCCTAAGAGAATCTGATGTTTCAATGTATTGCGTCTTTTCTAGGCGTAGTTTCAACAGAAACATTTTTATAAGGCACCTTGAAGTTGGTATACCTGGATTTTTAGGAGAAAATTCTGGAACATGTGAGTTATGGGAATTTAGTGGACATAGATTTTGCCATAGTTCAGGATCTTTAGACTCTGACCTTTGGTGGACATATAAGATTCCCATTGTTGACATTTGAAGTGCATATAATATCACCTGTAGCAACTTTATCGACATTTCTCTCAGAACTAATAAAATAATAATTGGTGTCGGTTAAGATGCATGGCATCTCATTCTTGTTTATGTGGTGTTTGGAGCAGGGGGTTTAAACGAGCTGGATGTACATGCAAATGAGTTTACCTTCGAGGAATCCATCTCCACAGGTGATATTGTTAAGAAGGTCGAGTCCCCTATTGACAAGGTTAAATCTTTTAAAGATATTTTGAAAAATTGCAGCAATGACAGAAAGAACTTGACTGTTTACATTGGAGACTCAGTGGGTGACTTACTTTGTCTGCTGGAGGCGGATATTGGAATCGTAATTGGGTCAAGTTCAAGCCTTAGGAGAGTGGCAACTCAGTTTGGGGTATCTTTTGTTCCGTTGTTCCCAGGTTTAGTTAAGAAACAGAAAGAATGCACAGATGGAAGGCCTCCTAGTTGGAAAGGGTTAACCGGTATTCTTTACACAGTGAATAGTTGGGCGGAAATACATGCCTTCATTTTGGCGTGTTAGAGTTCATTTTCTTCTTTTCGGTTCTTGTGCACTCAAACAACGTGCTTGGACAGACGAATCATATTCATATATAGTGGAACACAGATTAAAGTTGGTGTCTTGTCAAAAACCAAAGATAAAAAGTTGGTGGCTGATTTTATGAGGGCCACAGATTTGCTCCTGTCTTGCTGTTCTCTTCTTTTCTTTTTGTAAATGTGATGTTGGCCGCTTGGGGTGCTGTAAACAGGGTACGTGCAATTCTCCTCCGCTTCTGTATCTTTTTTCCTCAGTCATTTTATCTTCCTACACACCCCTGTTTAATCATGAACGTTGGTTTCGTATGATATATAATCCAATGACCATAAATAGAGGGGTGTATGAGAAGCTAAAAACAGTGTGTGAAAGCACTTCCCCGGGTATTATTGTAACCGCGTTTTCTCATCAGTTTCTTGAAATCGTCTTTTTTTTCAGGTATGGAGAGAGTCCTCAGGCAGCAATGAATTCAAACAGACTGTTATATCATCATTTGTCCATATAAACATTTCAAGTTCTGTATCTGTAATTTTGGTTAGCTGATTTCTATTCGATATTTAGGATGTATGGCAGTTTCAGAGTGTATTTCCGGTCATATAGTACCTATTTCCTGCTATAAATGCAGAGGCAAATGTTCATGTCAGCTTGTTGGATCTATTCTTTGTTTTGGTGGGGCCCCCATATTTTCTCAGAATCCACTATTTGAACGCCATGCTTTGCTTGGTTGCTTGCATCAAATTGGAAATATGCCAACCTGACATCCATGATATGCACTTAGAATCTCAAGGGATGACACTTTTGCTCGTAAATGCTTTTACGGGAAAAGTTTCTATTAGATCATGATGAAAATTTTAATTAAGATTTAGGTGTTCTTTGAAATAGGTGATTCTTTTAGAAAGCACGTCTAGATGTTTTTCTAATATAGAAACACAATTTTTTTTGTCAAACTTTGACGGTAGCGTTTGTAGTTATTTAAAACGAGTTTTAATAAAATATTTTTGGTATTATTTATTTGTAATGAAAATGATATTTTTATCCTAAAAAGTTATTATTGGTACTATTTACTTACAACACTTTTTTTTCTTTTTGATTAAAATTAAAAATTTTCAAGTTTTTTTTCATTGGTTTTCTATTATTTAAAAACACTCAAAGTGCTCCTTTTACAAAGCACTTCCATGATATGCACTATTGGATTTAGAAATCAATCTCCTACTTTCAAGCTGATCACAAAGTTTTCATTTTTTTTTAAACATACATTTAATGTAGCTTGTCTAATTTCAATCCAATCATTTATACCAAACGATACCTTATAGTTGTCTAAAAGAACTTTTAGAAGCTCTTGGGGCTGGTTTGAGGATGCTTAAAATTGTCTTAAAAGCAACTTCTTAAAAATGTTGGGGCCTTAATTGTGTTTGTACATGGAAAAGAAAAGAAAAAAAAAATATATATATATATATATTATTTTAATTATGGATCCAAATTAGCAGAAAGTAAAAGCAACTCTACAAATGCTTATAGAAAAGTGCTTTTTTGAATTGGAGACAGGTAAACAGTACTAATTCATAAAAATTCATATTGACAATCCTACTCCTTTTTTTTTTTTTTTTGCTAAAAACATATGTAGCACTATAGTTTACCACAGCTGTTTACCTCAAACTATGCCAAAGCAATTGGAGCCCCAAAAATATGAAACAAAAATCTCTATTAATTCTATATTGCTATATAGTGCACAACGTACATGCACTTAAAATGGCATACATGAAAAGGATGGTAAACCAATGAATAAGTGAGAGAACAGGTTGATGCATTCGGACAAAGATTTTTCCATTGCCTACGCTTTGTCATTTGTGTATGTTTTGTACTTAAGAAACAAGAATAATAATTGATCCCATGTAAGGCTTTCAGAGCTAGGATTAGACAGTTAATTATGGTGGTAGATTCGCTCTTACGTCTGATTTCCTTTTTCTTTTTTTTTTGTTGATAAATGATAAGAATGACAAACTACAAATAATGAATTGCGATTTTGTATTAAACTCAAGGATGGAGCTAGTTATACGCTTTCATGCTAATATTTAGCATAAATTTGTGAAATACAAAACTTTTGCCCCTTCCCAAATTTAATTTGGGGTGTAATAATCACATACCTCATTTTACTTCTCACACAACTTTTTAATTTTCGGCCGTCGAATCGGATGAATTGAAGGAGATCAACGGACTGAAATTATAAAGGGGTGTGTGAGAAGTAAAATAGGGTGTGTGGATAGCACACCCCTTTAATTTACACTCCATGCTCCAACACAAAGAATTTATTAGCCGACAACTATATAAATTTTTATCTCCGTCTTTGATTGAACTTACTACAAAATTATATATTGTTCTCACATCCATGTGGGTCGCTCGAAAACCACTTCTAAGTGAAAATTGGATACTATTGAACTACGGTTGTGTGCTCAATCTCCTTCCCCAATCTATGGGTACGTAGTTTATAACATCGACAATTAAAAATAAATAAAAATAAATATAAAAAAAAAAGCTTACTTTTTTTTTGGTTACATTAGAGATTTTCGAACTCTTAATATGACATAATCTTACATATCATCCTCTACTCCACTCTCACTATTGACTACTAAGCAAACCTTTGTAGAAACTTTCAGTTTTATTTAGGATAGTCTTATTCACACGTCTATTTTTACTTCCCACACATTCTTGTTATTTTTTTGCTATTGATATTGTTTAATTTATTTAATTCGATAACTGAAATTAAAAAAATGTGTGAAAAATAAAAATAAGTGAGAATATCACTACTCTTTCTTTAACTAAAGAATTCTTACCTTTTCACACGCTTAGTTATGTATTAAATTTAAAAGAATTTGGCTTCCTAGAATTTCAATTTTGTTTTTCGTTTTTCCTTTTTAAAGGTGTCAATGTAGAAAATCTTGTTTGGTGGAGACCATGATTTATGGTGGGGTAATTTGTCCAGTTGTACGAGATTATTGTTTAAATACTATTTGGGATCATTATTACTATTCCTGATGTGCTTCGTCCTGAAGATTTCATAAAATCATTATTTAGTTGAATATTTTTTTTTTTTAAAAAAGAAAACTTTTCAATGGGGTTGTAGCTTTTAGGCTAGAGGATCTTCGCCAGATTTTCTTTGCGAGGTTTTTGGAATTTTCTAATTACATTTGTTTATCGTACATTGTGTAGTAAAAAATTATTATAAATTTTTTTATTTAAAATTGAATATAAATTTTACCTAATAAAAACTAACTGTATAATGTACGATAAATAAATATGATTTAAAAATTTCTGAGATTCTAAAAAATTCAAGGAGGATCCAGCGAGGATACTTTCTCGCTTTTAGGCTATGAATTCTGATGCACTTTACCTCCGTGTGTCTGGACATGTTTCGAAATCCGATTGGTTCGTGAGGTTTTTTCAACTGTATACTGCTAATGCTCTGGATCTTGATTAATTTTTATGCTTGTAGGGTTGATTAGATTAGCATTTGGTCCGACCCAAAATCAGGTTTAATAATGCAAAGTCCCCCCACTATACTTAAACATCCATTAACTAATCTGAATAAATCCAACAGACGTGGCCTTGACTTTGTTAATTCTTGTCCTTAATCCGGATTACTATTCAAACCACATGTTTACAGTAAACTCTCCGCACTTACGAGTCCTTACAAATTAATGGTATCTATCTCCATTAAGGATAAGGCTGGAGGGTAATAAGTACTCGGGCTAGTTCAAGTGGAGAGAAAAGTAAGGATCTTAAAGTAATGAGAAAAATCGAGGTAGTGAGCTAAAATCAAGATAAAGATTTATGATTTGATTTTTTTTTTTCATAAATAAAATCAAACAATGGAGGATGAAATGGATACTTCAAAAGAAAAGTCCTCCTTAATATTCATATAACTAAACTTCTCAAATGCATGCATGGGTGGGTTTAGTCAATTAGCAAAGATAGTGAGTTCTAATCTCCATTTCTGCCACATATATACTAGTTTAGAATAAAATATCTAAATTTTTTTTGTTAAAATGATCAGAAATTAATTTTCAATTGTTGAACATTAAAAATCGATAACATAAAAATTTGAGGATGTAACGGTATCTTTTCAACAATTGAGATTGAAGAGTTGAAGACTACCATTTGCAATTTGACACAAGTCACAAAGCAAAGTCAAAGTGGGAAACTTATAAGAACCTCAAAAACAACTACATAAGTAACTAAATTAAACTAATGCCGCCAATTCTTACATATAATGTCACAATTATATGGAAATACCAATAACTATCTTGTTTATTATTATTATTATCATTATTTTTATAAATCCCTAGTGATTGACTTAAGGCCAGCTTAAGGTTGTCCAATATATTGGTAGGTTTTGGCCAACTACAAGATAAAAAATGAATATTGTATTTGTTTTGTGTTTATTAATGTTTGGTATGTGAATCCAAATTGGATAAGGTCACCTCAGATTCCAACTTTAATTTATCTGGTAGGGGTCCTTTTTTACTTAATGGATATTCCTTTTACCAGTAAAACACATAGAGGACACGTGAAGTAGGTCCTCCCCATGTTCTTACGTGGCCTAAATTATTTCATTTTCAAACCTTTGTTTCATCTGTCTCATTATATAAGCATGACAAACCACCCCAAATTCTATGGCCTCTCCTCTCCTCTCTCTCTCTCTCTCTCTCCTCTTCTTCCTATTTCTCTCTCTCTCTCTCTCTCTCTCTCTCCCCAACTTAATTCTAATTTCTGCCTAACAAGTGACCAGCTTCTGAAGGAATTCACAGGATCAATCTCTATCGTCGTTCAATTTCTTTCATTTGGTGTCACTGAATTTGTCCAAGGAACAATGGCGATGGTGCTTCAAAAGCTAACAAGAAGGTCATCAAGAGGAGATTATCAGTCTTCGATGTTGAAAAGTTGGGCCGGAGGAGGAGGAAGAGGAGGAGGATTTAGGGTTTTCATCATCTTTCAGCCATGACCTAATTTACAGCAGTAAGGAAAGGTGATGAAATTGAGGAAATGTAAACTCAGGCAAGTCTGATATTCTTGGCTAATCACATATGATATATAAAAAAGGGAAGTATTATTGGCATTCCAAAAATCACATTCTACACTTCTTACAAGTGTATTTTTCTTTTCAAATATAGAAAGTTTGGAGTGTAGAATGAGATTTTTGAAGTGCCAATAACAATTCCCATAAAAAATAATTCTATATATATATATATATATATATATCTTCCTTAATATTCCTTGACCTTTTTCTTTCCATTGGAAGAAAGACCACCTTTTCTCCTGATTCTTGGCTTAGTTATCAAGAAATTAATTAATGGAGGAATTGCTGAAATAAATTAAGGAATATGTTAGCTCCTCTAGCAGGCTGAGCAGCCAAAAATGGATATAATTTTGTGTTTCCCTTTGTTTGTCTCTGATCTTTATGCATTTGCTAAAAGATTTGCTTGTATTTTCCATGACTGTAAGATTTTTTTCTTCTTCTTATTGATAAATGAATAATTGATCACTCCACAGTTGACACCCCACAATTGCTATATATATATATATATATTATTTTGTTCTATTTTTTCATAAGCTTGTATTATATACTTATCTAAACTGGAATCCAAAGCTATAATTTCTAGGTAAATGGTTAGGGTATAGGATAGAATCTTAGTGCGTGGTTGGATGAAAAAGCTCCCTCTCGTGTCTGATTCTTTCCAAAAAATAATTTCACGCTATACATATGTATATATACGCCGTTGAATGATTGTCTGCCTGGTTTTTTTACCAGTCCATCTTCCAGTTAACTGGCATGGCAGCAGCATTCTTGATCTCTTGTTCAACGTCTCAAAAACCCTAAAACTTTGGTAAATGAATGAAATGCTGGTAGCCTGGGTTCCCAAAATCTCAAATTTGTAATTAATATCCCCATCTGAAATCTTCATACCATGTTTTTTATACAACATTCGAGCATTTCTGAGAACTAACAATGCATACATCTTTAAAAGGATCAAGGGCCTTGATTAGAGTTATATCACTAGATGATGTGAAAGAAGACTGAACCAGAAGATAATGTAGTGAGAACTTTCTAGTTAGTGACTAAATTATGTGATCCCTACCATTGTTCCTCCGCACATGTCTAGCTAGGGCACAAGAATAAAGAAGATTTGAGATCTATCAAAAAGTGAAGGGTGGGGGCTAGCAGACATGATAAAATGTTGAAGTATAACTGGTATATATGGAAGGGCAAGCTCCAAATAGTTGGGAAAGTAAACAGAGGAAAAAGAAGAAGAAAACCACCTCGGATAATGTATATATTAAACTCCACTTCAGTAAATAACACGCAAAGTGGACTACTGCAAACGCGACGGTGCCTGTATATCCAGAGGTTTATGTTTGAGTAGTACATAATGTGTCCTAACATGGAGTGGTAGTCAATATGCCAAATGTCTACATTTTATAGGAATTTAATTGAAGTGCTAAATGGAAAATGTTGCATGAGTCATGACTTTGCTCTAGGTGAGTGTTTTTACTACATCAATAATGAAATGATACTTAGTTATCGTTAGCAATACTTATCTACGTATAACGCATTTATGATGTAATAAAACTGTTATCTTATACTTTTTAAGATAAGTACGCATAGCGATTTTAAAAACCTAATTCTATTCAAAGAAAAACAATTACGCAAATTCTTATCGCTCTGTATACGAGCAAAATGCCAGAATCTTATATGATTCGTAGATCTACCATTACGAACTAAGAAATGTTAATCCATAGACCCAATACCAATACAAACTCACAATTGTTGAAGAATCCTAAAAGAAAATGAAAAAAATGGATTAATTGGAGGATGGAGATTTCTTTCCAAATGATGCAAATTTGAGAGTGAAGGCTAATCTGGTTTTTGGAATCAGGTCGTTTTAGGCATGTGAGGACGGTGGGTGCCCTTTTGGGTCCCTTTAGTACACATAGCTAGCTATTCGTTTTAGTTTGGAGCATAGTAATGGCATGGCAAAATGACTCACCATGTGTGTTCGACGACGAGTCGATCGCTAGCAAAATCTTTCCTTTTAATTATTTAAATTTTGAGTTAGTCACCATGTGTGTGCCAAATGACATGCAACTATATTTAAAAAAAAAAAAAAAAGAATAAAAAGACAATCCAATTTAATTTTTCTATTGGTCCGTGACTCATCAAAGACTCAGCGACAAAGCTAATTAAAAATAAGAAAATAATAATTAATAATAATTGAAAAAGTTGATGATTAATTCAATGACAGTTCATTTTTAACCTGTTGAGATTCAGAATCCCATGAGCAAATTAGAGAAGACAGACCAACCACCAGCACCAAATAAAAAATCTTGTTGCAGCTTTGACTTGGTATCTCCTTTTTTACCTTCAAAGTTTTCAAGTGGCATGTAATGACTGGGGATGTATAATAGCTTAGCATACACCCTTCATGCCATGTCAGATATAGTTAGCTACAAATTAGTTAGCATACACTCTTCATACACGAATTAAACATCTTGATACGGACTTTCATTTTGTTCATGAAAAGGTTCAAAGGAAGGATTTAAAAGTTCAGTATATGCCAACTGAGCATCAGACTGCAGATATCTTGACAAAAGGGTTGCATGGTCCAGCATTTGTTCGCCATTGCTGCAATCTTAGACTAGGTTACCCTAGCTGAGATTGAGGGGGGATAATGACTAAGGATGTATAATAGCTTAGCATACACCCTTCATGCCATGTCAGATATAGTTAGCTACAAATTAGTTAGTTAGTTAAGTGAGAGGATGCTGAGTCATCAAGTGTAAGTTGCTATATATAGCAAACTATGTGTAATAGCTCATTACGGTTACAAATCATAAAGACTATTCAATTTCTTCTTCTCTCTCTGCATCTTTCTCTTCACAGTTCTTCTACATTTTTTGATTTCCTTTTGCTAATTCATATGAAGATTCATAAGTGTTAAGAGCATGTATCATTATTCATAAATATTGCATCTTGGTGAAGAATCACTTTGTTGGGGGTGTCCGTACAACTTTAGGGGTTTATTCAATTGAGACAGTTGGATTAGTTCAAAGAGATTTTTGAATCCAAATATATGGATTGATTGAATTCAAAAAGTGTGCTTTCAACCAGTAGAAGGCGACGCTAATGGAGGAGGCTGTTTTTATACATTCATTTCTTGAACAGTTAAAACATAGTGAACAACATGCACGGTTTTAGATTAAGATGATCCCACCTCGGCGATTCTATATGAGAGAGAAAAACATTAGTAGAACAATCTAATCATGTGGTTGACAAACCACTCTCTCAAAGCAGCAAGCTCCTCTATGCTTAAGTACTATATGGCTCCACGTAGTTTCAATCCGCTAAGCACAAGATCTCACTTTATAAAGGTTACTTGTTCAGGTGTGACCATTTTCCTTTCTGTGGTTTTGCAGTGGTGTTTGACTATGAAAATTTGCATAAAGCAGTAGAGAAACTTTCGGATTTTGAGAGGAAAACAAACAATAGAGTCGTTAAATGTGGAGTATTCAAGGGTCTTAATCTCGAAGTTATAAAAAGAGCAGGTGAACGTCTCATTCTTCATGGTGGTTGTATTGCTTTCTTCCAGAAAATTGTCAATTAGAGTGAAAACTTGAATGCAAATATTCATGTTCTTTCATACTGTTGGTGTGGTGATCTCATACGGTCGGCCTTTTCATCAGGTATACTTTCCTTCTTAACATTCGTAAACTTTTTACATCGTTTATTCATTTTTATGTGTATGCATTATCGAACTGCATGCTTTGCTTGATTGCTTGCATCACACTTTTAGAAAGAATGTAAAGAAATTTATACAACGCTTCAAATTGGAAATATGCCAATTTGACATCCATGATATGCACTTTGGATTTAAAATCTTAAGGGTCGGTTTGAAAATATTTCTCTTGACAACAATTTTGCTCGTAAACGTTTTACTGAATAAGTTTCTATTAGATCACGATGAAATTTTTAATAAAAATTTAAGTGTTCTTTGAAACAAACGCTTCTTTTAGAAAGCATGTCTAGATGATTTTCTAGTTCAGAAACACAAATCTTGGCGGAAGCGCTTGTAGTTATTTAAAAGCACTTAAGTGCTCCTTTTACAAAACACTTTCATGATATGCGCTAGTTGATTTAGACATCAATCTCCTACTTTCGAGTTGATCACAAATTTTCAATTTTTTTCTTCAACATACATTTAAAGTAGCGATTTATATATTTCAGTCCAATCCTTTATACCAAACAGCCCTTATAATTGTCTAAAGTACTTAAAAATAAAAATAAATAACTGTAAAAATAATAAATAAAAATAAAAAAAGCTAACTTTCTTAATTAATCAACCACATGATTCATGTGTTTGGACAAGTTGTGGAGTCAGAACAAGTCCACCATCAATGTCAAAGAAATTGGAGCCCGAAGAATATTAAACAAAACTCTCTAATAAATTAATAATTCTATATTGTTATACAGTACATATAACGTACATGCACTTAAAATGGCATACACGAAAGGTATGGTAAACAAATGGATAAATGCGAGAACAGGTTGACCACTACTTTGCACATCCATTTGGACAATAATTTTTCCATTTGCCCTGCATTTTGTCATTTGTGATTATGTAAGGCTTTCAAAGCCAAGATTAGAAAATTGGTTATGGTAGTGTGTCCGCCCTTACATTTGATTTGATCTCTTCTTTTGATGAATGATAAGATATAACAAACTACAATGATACACAATAATAAATCACAATTTAGTATTGAACTCAAGGACAGAGCTTGTTACCTTAAAAAAAGAAAAAAAAAGGACAGAACTAGTTATAGGCTCTAATGGGCAATTACCTAGTGCAATTCTTGAAAAAAGATGGAAATTACTAATATTGAGCATAAATTTGTGAAATACAAATTTTTTTCCCCACCCTATATTTAATTTACACTCCATGCTCCAACATAGAGAATCTATTAGCCAACACGTATATAAATTCTTGACTTCGTCTGTGATTGAACTCACTACAAATATATATTGTTCTCATATCTATGTGAGTCGAATCTAAAACTTCTTATAAATGAAAATTGGATACCATTAACCAACAGTTGTGTGCTCAATCTCCTTCCCCAATATACAGGTAGTTTATAACATCGACACGTTCAAAATTAGCTTGCATCTTTCTTTGGTTACATTAGAGATTTGGAACTTCCGATCTGAAATATTCTTACCTATCATCCTATACTCCATTCCTCACTACTGACTATTGAGCAAACCCTAGTAGAAACTTCGCCTTCTCTTTAACTAAAAAATTCCTACGTTTTCACATATCATGCTTAGTTGTGCATTAAATTTAAGATAGTATTATTCACATATCAATTTTTACTTCCACTCATTCTTGTTAATTTTTTGTTATTGGTCTTCTTCAATTCATTCATTCCAACAAGTCAATATCGAGGGTTTCATCTTTCATCTCTTGATCAAAATTTGAAAAGAGCGTGTTAAAAATTAAAATAAAAAATAAGAAAATGTAGATAGCACTATTCTAAATTTAAAAGAATTGGCTTCCTAAAATTTCAATTTTCTTTTTCCTTTTTCACGTTCGAAGGGCGTCAAGGTTGAAAATCTAGTTTGGTAGTGATCATGATAGATGGTGGGGTTAGTTCGTCCAATTGTACGATATTATTATTTAAAAACTATTAAACCATCACCGTCACTATTACTGATGTGCTTCGTACTGAAGATTTCATAAAATCATTATATTAAGTTGATTGTTTTATTTATTTTTAAATAAAACAAACTTTTCAGTGGGGTTGTAGCTTTTAGGTTATGAATTCTGAAGCACTTAACCTCTGTTTGTTTCGACATGTTGCGGAATCCGATTGGTCCGTGAGGTTTTTCAATTGCATTACTGCTGTACACTGGGTCTCGTTTAAATTTTATGCATGTAGGGTTGATTAGATTAGCATTTAGTCCGACCCAAAATTAGGTTGAATAATTAAAAGGCCCCCACTATATTTGAAACATCCATTAATTAATCTGAACAAATCCAACAGACGTGCCCTTGACTTTGTTAACTTGTGCCCTTAATCCGGATTATTATTCAAACAACATGTTTACAGTAACCCTTCCCACTTACGAGTCCTTACAAATTAATGGTATTTACCTCCATTAGGGATAAGGATGGAGGGTATCAAGTCCCCAGGGCTAGTTCAAGTGAGAAAATTTGGCTCAAAAAGTAATGAGAAAAATCGAGGTAGTGAGTTAGGAATTAAAATAAGGTTTATGATTAGTTGCCTTC
>JADOBS010301870.1:0-12851 GCA_015708375.1 Cydonia oblonga
AGATGGCTGGGATAAATGCTGTGGTCTATTATTCTACTTCTGTCTTCCGCAGTGCTGGCATTATATCTGACGTTGCAGCAAGTGCTCTGGTTGGATTAGCAAATGTCTTGGGTTTGGCTCTTCCTATCTTTATTCTTCAAGTTTGGAAAAAGAAATATATATTGCCATGGTGTGTTCTCTAGAACCAAAAATTGTCTCATTTCAGGCACAGCTATTGCATCCTCATTGATGGACAAACAGGGCAGGAAAAGTCTTCTACTCGGAAGCTTCGGTGGGATGGTAGGGTTATTTTCATTATCAATCTCTCTCTTTGTTTGACGTAAATGAATAGTACATTGTGGGTTGGCCAGCCCGACCATTTTAGCAATTTAAGACTAGTGGCTGCAAGAAGGCTATGAATGTATCCGGGGCTTGTATGGTTCTGTAATCAGATAAGTAGAAGGATTGCAATTAGATCACATTGATTGCATCACTTTTAAATGATTATAGGTATTTTGTCTGCAATCTGCACTAACCCAAGTGCACTACGTGTGTACCCTTCAGTTTCAGGTTCATTGTCTGCATACATAGCAATGAGTTCACACTGTTATAGGTTATGAGGCCTTGAAATTTTATTTACTTGGAAAATTCATGGGAACATGGGACACACGATTTTTCGTCTATGTCCTGTAAATTGAACTTGAGTGGCTTCGTCAGTAGGTGGTGTTTGCGACAAAATAACTTTCATGGTCCAAAAATATTCAGAAAACAATTTTACTATGCTGCTTTAACTGAATTATGATGAATGGTTTTACGTTCTTTGTTTCTCTCTTATGTACTCCGAGAACTCTTTCTTTTTTATTTGTTAAGGCTGCTTCGATGTTGCTGCTTTCGTTGTCCTTTACATGGAAAGCCCTGGCTCCATATTCTGCCCCCCTTTCTGTCACTGGAATTTTTCTGTAAGTTAGAGGCTTCCACTAATAGATAGATCTCCGTACTATTTTCCGGTTTAAAATTTAATTTCCTATCTAACCATGGTTTTCATGTTGTATTACCAGCTATGTATTGTCCTTTGCACTTGGCGCTGGCCCTGTGCCTGCTCTTCTTCTACCAGAGATTTTTGCTTCAAGAATCAGAGCAAAAGCAGTTTCTTTGTCATTGGGCATGCACTGGGTAAGTGGTTGTAGACACTGAAATTTCGCTTGATACCATGTTCTTGTTTCATTGGATACAGAAATTTTCGTGTATACAATGGTGTTAGGAAATATGTTATTACGATAGATTCCAAACACCCCCGGGCGACCCTCTTAAAGCGGAGAGCCTTGTTGGCTTTGGGCCGTCCTTTTTTTTGGTGGTATTAGGGCTGGTTTGGTATTACGGTGCTTTGAAAAAAAACTGTTGTGAGAATAAGCGGTTGTGCTGTGAGAATAAGTGGCTGTGAAATAAAGCAGTAGAGTGTTTGATAAACTTTTTTGTAAAAGTGCTATTGGAAAAAAAAACAGTCTGATAGTGGGTCTTTTCATTAAAGGAGCACTGTAGCTCCGTGTGCTTTGAAAAAAAAACCAGTTTTCCAAAGCAACAAATAGTTGCTTCAGCTTTTCCCTTTGATTTCAGCTTATTCTCATAGCAGCTTCCAAAATAAGCCCTTTTTTTTTAGTTTACCAAACACCTAAAACCCTCACAGCTTTTTTTCATGGGTGCTTTTTTTTAAGCACCTCACTCCCAAACCACCCCTAGTCTTATTTGTTTGTTTATTTCAACAGCTTATTGGTAATAGTTGATTCCCTATGGATTAAGATTTTTCGATTAATGACCTCATCATGCCTTTTATTTATTATTAGATGGAGAAAGCAAGACAAATTATTGGATAATTAAATTGTCCAAACCAAAAGAACTTGATTGCAAAAGGATATTGATTTCACATTTAAATGACTGTTATTGTCTAAACCTGCATTCGGAATGTATACATCTGTGCATATCTCTGTGTAGATACTAGGTATATATCTGCATGTGTGTAAACCTTTACGTGTTTTCTGCGGAATGAAAATGAATGAAGAAACTGATATCATGCAACCGAAAAAAAAAAGATGCATATCATGCTCACATTGATTATTTTGTTTGCGCAAGAATATGTTGGATGTGCTTTTTATTCTTCATTGATTCACCTCTCTTGTCTCATATATTAACTGAGTGTCTATATGTTTCATCAGATTTCAAACTTCGTCATAGGCCTCTATTTCTTGAGCTTTGTAACTAAGTTTGGAATCGGCAGAGTGTATTTTGGATTCGCTGGCGTCTGTCTTCTGGCTGTCTTGTACATAGCTGGTAATATTGTTGAAACCAAAGGGCGTTCGCTGGAGGAAATAGAGCGCGCTCTGAGCGTTGTCACTTGATTTTGATATGATTCAAACTGGACAAGAAAAAATCTCCAGCAGCTTCGGAATTTGGCCTAAACACTGACACTATCGCCTTCCTTCTCATGCTATGCGGACTAGTTCATTCCCACCTCTCGAAGTCTGGTATTTAGAGACTGAACCTTGATTGTAACCTGATAAAATGTTGCGTCCATGGATTTCCACAGCTGTAATGCACTGCCACCTCGTAATTGTCAATTTTTTAGATCCTTCTTAATTTTTATCCTTTGATGTTCTTCAATTCATTCAACGGTCGGAAATTGAGAGAGTATGTGGAAAGTAAAAATAGGTTTGTGGAGAGCCTTACCCCATACCTTAAAACATATGTAAAATAAATGCTTGTCTTGGTATCGGATGAGGAGATGTCGTTTGGTATTTTTATTTTCTTACCAAAAATTGCTTCACTTCAAATTTAAACAATAAAAAAGTGTTAGGTAAAAATAAAATATCATGTTTATTTTAAAAGCAATGACTTCCAGTTTAAAAGCAACATGCTTTCATAAAAAGAGTAACAGAGGCTTCAACGAATATTCTCAATTCCTGTAATACACCCATTAATTTTTGAAAATGAAATTATGTAACCTTCTACACACATTTTACCCCTTGGTAAACGAAATGACCGCCATGATCTACCATTAGAAACCCTAATCTAACACCACTGCTACCATCATCACCATCGTAACCGCACCACCGCCATTGCTACTACTGGTACCGTCATCATTTTTTTACCACCTCCACCGCCATCGTTGCCGCCACCGCCACCACCACCATAACCACAATCGCCACAACTACAACTCCCAGTACTGTTGTCGTCGCCCTTACCACCATTGTTACATTTGCACCCCAACCACCACACCCCACTATTGACACCACCACCATACCCCTACCTTTGTCGTTGCATCACCATTGCCGCCGCCACCATCACAACCACTACCCTCACCACCACTGTCATCGCCAAATTTGCTACCACTCTGGCTACCTGTTGAACCCAAAAAAAAAAAAAATATATATATATATATATATATATGTATGTATGTATATATAAACAGAGTCCATACAAACTGGATCAAGCTACAAGACAAAACAAAAATGTAATTCAGCCCAAAAGGTGAAGATAGGCTTTACCTACGGATCAACATCCATAAATAAAAAATAAAAATAAAGAAAATATGTATTTCTTCCTACAAAAGGGGAAAGTAACGTGCAAAATAGGGGCTCCCCATTTTTATGCAACAAAAGGACGTGGAGGACTAGACAATTGGTGAGAGAGGTTAAAAGAAAGTGGTGAAATACATGGCGTCCATCTTTCCCACGTAAAAACTCTAGATCCCGCCTAAGATGTCTATAAATAGGCATCAACTGTAGTAAGAAAGGGGACAAAAAAGGAAAGAGAGACACTGCAGAAATTGAGAGAGAAATTGAGAGAGAAAAGAAGCAACGGAGTACTGCTGGGAGAGGAGACGAAGTAATTCCATTGTCGGCGATTCCGAACCAAGTCTTTCAAGGAAGGACAGCAAACTACAAGCAACAATCAGAAGGTTAAAACCTACGTTTCTTTTCTCTTCATTTTTTCTCCAGTAAATTTATTTTGCAGGCAAGTGTTGTCTTGAGTAAACTGTGGTTAGCAATAAGAACCTATACGCTAGCAACCCTTACGTTCCTTTATGCCTGCAAAAAAACCTCAGGAGTTGCAGCTGCGAAAAGAAAGCTGTGTTGTAATACCCTGGAAAATTAAAATATGTGAATTGAAATATTCAAAATTATGAATCTGTTAAAAGGATCGAGAATTTATATTAATTCACTTGAGTTTAGTTTTAAATTAAACTAGTTATGAAGTTTGGAATTTGGGAATCAATTATTTAAAATTTGTAGACCTTTTGAGGTCACAATTTATATTTTTGAATAGAACTCGATCTCACGAGCGTGTAGGTGCAAACCATTTGTGAAATGGAATTATAATGAATAAAATAAAAACAAACAAAAATAGGGGCAAAATAGTCATTTTATCCTGAATCTGGAAGGCTCCAAAGTCTGTTTTGGTGGATTTAGGCCACAAGAAGAAAGGAGAAAAGGGGAGGAAGGGGGGAAATGAGAGAAGAAAAGGACCAATGGGAGGGAGAGTCGGGAGGGGAAGGGAGAGAAGAGGGTAACACCGGATCATCCTGGACCCGATGACCCGACCTAGTTAGACGGCTCCCGTGAAGATTTTTGATGATTTTCCGTCTGATTCTCGACGAATTTCTTTGAATTACTACTGGGAAAAGTGTTTTCGACCTCCCCTCTCTAAGTTCTATAAAAAAAAAACCCGAGCTAAATTGGCTTGGAATTCGAGAAACACCGCACCTATGGGTGTGGCAAGTCTTGCATTGATCCTCCCATTTCTGAAACAATTTATTCCAATTACCACCATTACTAGACTTCACTTGAGGTCTAGAACAAAGCCCAAACAACTATAGGGCGGCGGAGCACTAGAGGTGACAATTCGAGGCCACCAATTTATAGGGTTTCCAACGGGTTCGAAGCAAATTGGAGCCTTTCCAGGCCAAATTGGACTTGGCCTTAGGTATAAATTTTTCTCTACTATTTGAGATCTTCATTTCTATAAATTTTTGAGAATTTTTAGAAATAGTTAAATTTTCAGGCGAATCGGGGCGGTCAACAGCCACCCGCGGTGGCGCACGGCCAAGGAGCTAAAATTGTATTTTTATGCGAGTTTCGTTATTCTAATTATGCTTTTAAGATCTATTTTTGGTGGTTTGTATATTAACACAATTGTGGTATATATATTGGATTAATTGAATATATTCGGATTTGGTTTGAATTTTGGAATATGAACTACGAGTGGCTTGATCCCTGTTTAGGGTACGTAGGCAGTCTAACGAGACGTTAGATGCAACCATAAAAAAAGTGAGATTAAATAATCAAGAATTATCCTCTAGTTGAAAATTTGACTTAAGAGGAGGAACTAGAGATAAAGTGAGAATTTAATCTTATGTTTTGGGTAAATGGATAATGGGTATGGATTTTGCGTGGAATGAAGGAGTTATTTGGAGATTGATGACTAACATTTGTGAATTCAATTATTAATTTAAAGATATGTTTTGACATTTAAGAAAATGTGGATACCTTGTCGGTATTGGAAATATTGATTTAGAGGATGGTAATTATTGGAATTAAATTAACTATGATTTTAAGTTGGGCCTACCATAATTAATTCCCGAAAATATATATACTTTGGGGCCGGGGTGCTACATGTGCTCCCATTAAAAGGTACAGAAAGATGCTTCCAAAAATTCCAGGACCTACTTGTCAAGCATCTTATCGGCACAACATCTCTCTATGTAGACATGGAGGTGCCGGAAGGTGATCTTTACGGGAATGATCAAAATCTAGTCGTCAAGCATTTTCTCAGCATAACATGTCTCTATGTAGACACAGAGGTGCCGAAAGGTGATCTTACGGGCTGGTTAGATCTACTAGTCAAGCATTTTTTTGGCACAACATGTCTCTATGTAGACACAGAGGTGCCGGAATGTGATCTTTACGGGGATCATCAAAACGTACTTGTGACAAAGCCCTTGAAGATGCAAGAAGCTTGTCTGCTTCAAAAACCATACATCGTGTGATTAGAAGTCATCAGACCAAAAAGTCACGGCAAGCAATGGATTTGGATAAAGAAAGAACAAGTTTCGTTCGACATCTGCAAAAGCTCAAAACTCCCAAGTTTGTATGTTATATGGAAAAGAACAAGTCTCTGTACAAAAGCCATGTTCTTTTCCAAAAAGAAGAAAGTCAAAAGATGCTTTTAAACATGACAAACTTTATATTGATGTCCAAGAGTCTGGTAGACAAATCAATGCCACAAGAAGATCTATGGGTAGAGCATCACTTTGCACAAGTGTTGATGAGAAAGAATAGCAAGTATGATCAAATTACCATAAGCATGGCCATCATAAGGTCACTCATGTGGCTTTCAAATAGAAAAGGCATAATATCTATTGTTCTCTGATTAAGTATCGAAGGCAACACATTGATGAGAGCCCAAAAAGGGGGTCCAATGCCTACTGTCAAAACTAGTCACATGACTCTCTATGTGCAAACGGAGATGCCGGAAAGTGATAATTAGACACTAATGCATCAAAACTCTGTGACTACAAATTTCAGAGTGCAATTCTCACCTTTGGAGCCATGAATCAACACCTTTTTTTTCAACAAACTCAATGCTGCAAAATAGTTTGTCTAACAACTATGTCAAAAAACAAACCACACTAGTATTTAAAGCTACTCATGATAAACGGAAAGTTAAATAAATTCAGGCTACAAAAGAGAAAGGATTTTTACAACCCAATGAAGCTAATTACCTAAAGGTCACAACAACGACCAAATCGAAAAGATGTCGTTGCCGGTGACACCTGCACAAAAGAATTAAACCAATAAATTAGTTGCAGTTTAGAGCTTCACTCCACTCCAAATCAAATCCAGACCACAAAGAAAATGAAAATTAGGTCACCTGCCTGTTACCTTCTTTTCCTTTTCGTTATGAATTTTCGATCCACAAAAGAAGCATAAGCAAGGTGGTGATAGCAAGAGAACGATGCAGCAGAAGAAAAAAAGAGAGCTCGTGACTGCATGAAAAAGCCTCTGCAGTTTAGGAAAAAAAGAAGATAAATTGAAGCAATTCAAAAGAGTTTGAACTCCACCAATCTAACCTGTCTTCGTTTGGCATTCAACGGCTAACAAACCCAAACGGAATTTCAAAAACACTGCGAAATCAACATAGAGCTCAAGTATATCGATATCGCTATTTGGAGAAACGAATACTGGAGCAGGGAGAATTTCTGATTGGGTTTTGCACAGTGCATCTCATGTGGGACTTGGAGTCCCACTTTATGTCTTCAAGTCTTGAGCTACTTAAGGAAAAGACAAATCAAGGTCCTATTTCGCAAAGCCTATTAGGTAATATTACCGAAGGTCATATTGGCATCTTATTTTGCCAAGTCTGAATACAAGTCTACAAATCCAAATCAAATTTGATTCATAAGTCAAACTTGTGGAGTTTCAAATACACTGAAGGCTACAACAAAGGGAGGAAAATAAGAGTTCCTCTAAAACGTGGAATGTAACTCACGTGGACCTTATAAGCATGGGCACCGTTGACTGAAGATGGTGCAAGTAAACATGGAGGCACATCATGTGTGAAGACGATGCCGACATTGAATCCACGGAGGACGTAAATCACTTCAAATACCATGGACACAAGCCATCTCAAAGCACGAAGCTTGATGGACTTACCATCTCAAAAAGGAGAACTCACACCACATCCAACAATTGGTGAAACTCACTCCACATTAAATCAATGGTCAAATTCCCGTTAAAACTACAAAGTCACGTCAAGTCTCAAATGGAACAAAGCCACGTCAATTCCCAAATGGCACAAAACCGCTACAAATGGCACAAAGCCGATACAAATGGCACGAACCCGCAAAACTCAAATGGCATGAAGTCTCGTTTTGGTCCAATATCTCAAAGTTCTCGCCCGCACAAGCTAAAACGAGACTTCGTGCCATTTGAGTTTTCAATCTAAATATACGGCAAAGGAGTAGATGTTTACACAAAGATGACTACTTTGAGGACATACTTAAAACTTGGAACGACCGGACCAAGTGATTGTTCGATTAGGTACCATTTGGTACGTGGGATAGGATGGAACGGAGTGGGACGAGGCGTTCCGTCCCACGTTTGGTGCGCCTAAAACGGGTGGAACGCGTTGTTCCACGTGATGAGTTTTGGGTGAATTTTCGTTCCGTCTCAACCCCTGGAACGACTCATTCCACGTCCGTGGAACACAAAATTATAACCTCTCCGTCTCCTTCTTCTTCCTCCTTGTTTCCATCCGAGGGCATCTTTGCTCCCGTTTCGTTCCGTCCCGTCCTGTTCCATCCCATCCCTTCCCATTCCGTTATGTTATGTCCCGTCTCCATACCAAACAATACCTAAAGTCACATCAGGTGGGTCTAGGGGTGATTGATGGGCCAAAATACGGGCATGTGTGTATTGGGTGAACTTGTATCAGGACCGTTAAGTGATTCGATCTTCTAGACTTGCAAATTTGTTATATTTTGATTGCTAATGACAATTTGAAAACAAACCACTTAATATTAAGTTCTAATTATATTATTATTCACTTGTAAGTAAGAGGTATGTTCGAATTTTACGAATGATGAGCTTGATTTCAATTTATTTGCTTAGTGTAAATATATGGTTGTATAAAAAAAATTATTTAAAAATATCCAACATAAATAAATAACAAAACAAAAAGGCATATTTGTCAGTTTGCCCCCCGAACTTGTATAGAGTTGTCAAGTTCTCTTTTGAACTTTAATTTTAGCCAATTACCCCTTTGAGCTTTTATAATTAGCCAATTTCTCTTTGAACATTAATTTTAGCCAATTTGACACACCCCGTCCTAAGGAGGGCGTGCTGGCCATCACGTGAGAATGACGTAACCATGTGCACAGTGCGAAAGCTAGAAAGATAAATAAGAATACGAGTAATTAAAAACTGAACACTAGCAATACTAGCTAAGAAAGGATGCTAGTGCAAGTTTAAGTGTATAAATACACCTCCAGAGCAAAAGAATGTCTAGTTGCAGTCAAGTAGAACAATCAATAAGCTATAACACCCGAAGGTGAATCCTACTTTTGTGAATTCTATCAGAACATCGTTGGATTCCTCGTGGCCACCAAAGCTCTGCTATCTAGAACCTGGAAGGGTGAAAAACAAAGTTGAGTGGGTCAGTAAAACAACGTTTTGTAAAATCCTTTGTTTTCGAAAATACTAACCCTTCACTGTAAAACCTGTATGCTTTCCCATAAAATAGTATATATTAATATACTTAATCTCAACATACTCATCAACAACAAAATACGTGATCAAAATATAAATATGCCATGCCATATAAATTATACTCAATATCAAAATCCATAAATGTATGTCATGCATATGTCATGCCCAATATCACAATATAACAATTGTAAGCCAAGTGATGCAATTCATATAAATCACATGCTAACCGGAGTCACTCAACGTGATCTTCACGGTAGAATCTAGAGCTCATCTCAATCACATATTCATCATGTATATACGTCATATATCTCATCTCATATCTCATCATGTATATACATATCTGCACACAAGTCGAACCCACTTATAGTGGTTTATACGACAGGCTAGGTATATAATAATACGCTCTAGTGCTACAATCACGTGAAGCTGTGCGAAAGATCGTCGGTCACCTACAAGTCGAACTCACTTATAGTGGTCTATACGACAGGCTATGCACCTAACTTGGATCCAAGGTGAGTGTGTGGTGCGGGAGGTGAACATACACGTGAAGGCTATGCCCTAGCCCTGGGCAGGAGCACTAACACCGGGGTACAGATTATGAGCTCTAATATATCTCATCATCATCATATCTCATAACATTTACTAGCATAAAATACTCAACTGTAACTTACATGGGCCTCTGCAGCACCATGCAACATTATGCATAATTATATTGATGCATATATTAAAATATGATGCAAGTGTGACATGACATTTAAATCACATTTTCTTTTAAAGTACATCTTCTGGGAAATCTAATCATGCATGAATAAATGGATATATATTTTGCATGGCATTTCAAATCAAAACTCATATCATATTATCATTCAAATTAAATTTCTGGGAAAACCATAAGTATATATAGGTATAATTTGAGAATCAACTACCCACTCATAGATATGTCGAACGGTTGTAACACCCGAGCCTCGATTGATCACGTTTGTCCTCTGGATAGGCCTCGCCTATTTAAGAAATAACGGTAAAAACGTTATTTAACGCACATAACCAACAATAGGTAATAACTTCTCATACATTGCTCAAATGAGTGTGTGAATATATCAACGTGATCTACACAACACCACGAGGACAATGGTGATCTTAAAACCTTCGATCCGTGATGTTTGAAAGGGTTTTGGTTGTTGTCCGTACAGTTGTACGGAAATGGATGTAGAGATACTAGAGGGAGGAGAGAGAGAGCACGGGAGAGAGAAAGGATGTGTGTACATGTATGGTCCATGCGTGTATGTGTCCAAAAACACACAACCAACAAAGCTTAATCATCCAATTTTTGTCCCTTAGTTCACTAGGTTTCCATTTACTTAGAAAAATAATAATTTAACAACTTAGTTATAAGTTACACACACACAAACTCTTTATTGTTCAGGGGCAAACTAGTCATTTCACACATCTGATAACCAAGCTCCGGGACGGGCTGTGACAATCTACCCACCTTATAGAATTTCGTCCTCGAAATTTGCACAATCATTACAATCCACTAATAATCATAAAATAACCTAGGATAGATCTCTCTCATCCGATCCTCTGTCTTCTAAGTAGTTTCTTCTGTTGAATGATTCCTTCATAAAACTTTTACCAAGCTTACTGTCTTATTTCTCAGAACCTTATCTTTCCAATCCAAAATAGTCACTACCTCCTCATCATAAGTCAAATTCGGATTAATTTCCAATGGTTGAGGAGGTATCACATGTGAAGGATCTGAGACATAATATCGAAGCATCGAAACATGGAACACATCGTGTACTTTCGACAACTCTGGAGGCAACTCAAGCCTGTAAGCAACTTCACAGACTCGCTTGGTGATCACATAAGGTCTGATATACCTAGGACTTAACTTGCCTTTCTTTCCAAACCGAACCACACATTTCCAAAGTGATAATTTCAAAAATATCCAATCACCCACTTTGTATACTCGATCAGTGGCGTATCTGTCTGCTTGTCTATCCTGGGCCGCTTCCAAGTTAGACTTAATTACTTGAACAATCTGAGTAGTCTCATCCAAAATCTCAGGGCCCACTAAAACTCTTTCGCCAACTTTTAACCAACACAAAGGTGTACGACAATCTTTCCCATATAGTGCCTCACATGACGTCATACCAATACTCGACTAAAAGCTGTAGTCGTAGGCAATTCCATCAAATCCAATTGTGTACGCCAATCATCATCAAACTACAAAACTGATGATCTAAGCTTATCTTCCAACGTCTGAATCGTCCTTTCAGATTTCCCATCTATTTGAGGACGATAAGCCGTAATATAAAGTAACCTTGTATCCAAAGCCTCCTACAATGCTACCCATAACTTAGAAGTAAGCCTGGGATCACGATCCAAGACAATACTCACTGAAACTCCATCGTACTTAACAATCTTCGATATAACAATCCAGCTAATTGGCTTAAAGAATACTTCTCCCTCACTGGAATAAATGAGTTGACTTAGTAAGCCGATCAACTATCACTCAAATACCATCATAACCATTTCATGTACGAGGAAGCTTGTACACAGAATCTATAGTAATAAATTCTCATTTCCACTGTGGAACGAGAAGTGACTGGATCAATCCAAAAGGTTTCTTGCTTTCCGCTTTAACCTGCTGACAGATGATACACCTACTTACATACTCATCAATTTCTCTTTTCATACTCGGCCATTAGTAAAATGGTCTAATGGTATGATACATTTTAGTACCTCTAGGATGCATAGCATAAGCTGAACAATGTCTTTCGACCAAATTTGCTTTCTTTAATTCCATAACCTTAGGCACATACATCTTGTTTGATTCTCTAACTCTGATGTCTTTCTTTTTCCTGCCGTTCCTTGCCTCAATTAATTCTTGAATTTTTTCATCATTCATCTGGCCATCGAGTATACGATCCACTAAAATTGGCCTAACTTAAAAATTAGCCAATAAAGCTTCTTCTCGTTCTTTCACCTTAAACTTCACTCTAGTAGATCTCAATTCAACAAGAAGAGGAACATGGCAAGCATACAAAGCATTAATTCTCACTAGAGTCTTCCTACTCAGTGCAACCACTACTACATTTGCACGGTCGCCCTGGTCGTGCAATTATAATCACTAAGCAACTCAATCCACCTTCGTTGCCTAAGATTAAAATCCCTCTCATGCTGCATCAATACCACCCAAACCATTCAAGAAGCGTCACTGTAGACCTCAAAATTACCGTTATCATCTAGAAGTGCTAACACAGGTGCACAAGTGAGAAAATACTTCAATTGCTGAAAACTTTGCTCACAATTTTCATCCCCCTCAAACTTATCCTCTTTCCTCGTCAATCTCGTTAATGGCAAAGCAATGATTGAAACATCTTAACAAATCATCTATAACACCCTGCTAAACCAATCCACTTGAAGACCTTGTGCAGATATGACATGTCCCAGAAATGCCACTTGATTCTACCGAAATTGGCATTTGCTAAACTTAGCATACAATCGATGTTCCCTCAATCTTTTTAATACCAAGTTAAGATGTCGAACATGGTCTACTTTCGACTTAGAGTATACCAGAATATCATCAATGAAAACAATAACAAACCT
>JADOBS010301871.1:0-12852 GCA_015708375.1 Cydonia oblonga
ATAGAAACCAGCCTCCCAAGAATCACTAGATTTCGATGCGCAGTATTGGATGAGGTTTAGAATCAGAATGAGATGATCATTGACGATGCATTTGCGTACATAGTAGCTACTACTCCACCACATGTGAAACCCATGATCATTGACATCATGCTTAGCGATAACATTGAACCATGTTCTGTTGATGAATGTTGGTCAAACTGGAAACAAACAATCTAGATTGAATTCGATTCACTTGCAAAACGTAAGATGTTTGGGCTCGTATCTCCTACTCCACCACATGTGAAGCCCATGGGCTACAAATGGGTTTTCGTGAGGAAGTGTAATGAGAAGAATGAAATAATGCGATACAAAGCACGCCTCGTAGCTCAAGGTTTCTCTCAACACATTGGGATTGATGTCATAACGTTTCGCTACCTTATCAGTTTAGTAGTTTTCAAAAAACTGAATATAAAGCTTATGGACATGGTAATTGCGTATCTCTATGGGGATCTTGATACAAAAATCTACATGAAAGTTCCAGAAGGACTTCCATTGACTGGTTCAAATAGTTCTAGACCACGAAACACCTTCTCTATTAGATTGAGAAGATCACTCTACGGATTGAAACAATCCTAACAGATGTGATATAACTATTTGGGTGAATATTTAACATGTAAGGGTTAAGTGAACAACAAATTATGCCCATGCATGTTCATCAAGAAGTGACATTCCAGATTTACGATCGTTGCTGTTTATGTCGACTACATAAATCTCATTGGTACTCCAGCAGAGGTTGAGGAAATTGTCGTTCACTTGAAATCGAAATTTCAGATCAAGGATCTTTGGAAAACTCGATATCTTCTTGGCCTGGAGATCCAACACTATTCAGATGGAATCCTAGTACATCAATTGAACTACACCCAAAAGGTGTTGCGACATTTTAATGAGGATAAAGTGAAGCCTTCGAGTACTCCTATGGCCGTTCAGACGCTAGATGCTAAACAAGATCCCTTCCGTCCCAAGGAGGAGGACGAAGATATTTTGGAGCTTGAAGTTCCATACCTAAGTACAATTGGTGTGTTATTGTACTTGGCTCAATGCACTAGACTTGATATCTCCTTCGTAGTTAATCTTTTGGCTAGATACAATAATGTGCCTACATGTGGACACTAGAATGGTGTTAAAGATATTTTTCGCTACCTTAAAGGTACGATGGATTTGGGCTTATTCTACACCTATGAATCCTCGAGAGAAGTCGTCACCCCTTCAGTCCTCGGGTTGATTCTTGCCTCGTTGGTTATGCAGATGCTGGTTCTCTGTCTTACCCACATAGGGCACGTTGTTAAACGGGCTATATCTTTGCTGTTGGAGACACCGCAATATCTTGAAGGTCTACCAAGCAAACGCTACTTGCGACTTCTTCGAACCATGCTAAGATTCTTGCCTTGCATGAAACCTCACGTGAGTGTTCTTGGTTGAGAGCAATCACGGAACATATTCGAAGTACTAGTGGTTTTACTACTGTCATTGACCTTCCTACAACGATCTTGGAAGACAATACAACATGTATCGAGTAGTTAAAGAAGGGATACATCAAGGGAGACAACACCAAGCACATTGCGCCGAAGTTCTTTTGTTCTCTCCAACAACATTATTTGAACATTGAAGTCAAGCAAATCCGTTTCCAAGATGATCATACTCCATTGAGTTCACTACCTTCGTCCCGTATGATGTTTGTTTTAGACATTACGCATACTTCTCACTTTTCTCCTTAGTATGGGTTTTTACCTACCTTAGGTTTTCCCATAGCGAGGTTTTGTGAGTTTACTACCTACCAGTGCATACTTTCTTTGATTTGAGACTTGTATTCACCCGTTGTGCCGACGAATTCATCAATTGTTCTACCTCAACTGCTGAAGACCTGATGCGATGCTTTGTTTGAGTATCGACATACTTAATGGGGAGTGTTGCAGTCATATTTAATATAGGAATGAGATTGCATAAATCCTAGTATATTTGGGATATCTATGAATATTCTCTAGGGTTAGATATTATCCTATTAGAGTTGTAATCCTATTAGGGTAAGAAATTAACCTTCCCTACTACTATAAATAAAGACACAATGGGGTGATATGCAACACACCTCATAATCAAATCTCTCTCTTCTCTCTTGTCGCCGGTCTCCTTTTCTCTATCCCTTAGAGTAGTTCAGTAAATTTGACCTACAACACCAAGATATTTGTGGTAGTTTTATATGTGGGTATAAAAAACTTTTCCTTTTAAATAAAATTAATGGATGTCCAGAGATGAAATTTGGTGTCACAAAGACGTACTCTTTGTGTTTCGTCCTATAGGTAAAGCTCCCTTAAAATATCATTTTGTCAAATAAAATAATTGCTAACACTAGGCACATTTTAAGAGAGATGACAATACTGACGTAGCACAAGACCAAGACCAAGACCAATAGCTAGCTAATTGTAAAGCCAATCGAAATTAAAGGTGTGCAATGCAGTAGAGAATACCCAAATAATTATATTATATCACAAATTGTATTGGTAATTATAAGAGTAAATTCCATTTATTAGGTTGAATGCGTCACATACTGACATTTAAATGCAAATATATTCCATCATAGCATTTATTCGAAAGATTTCGTTCCCGAACACTTACTATAATAAAAAGATGAATTGTTGTTCCCTATTGTTTTCTGCTATTTTTCATGGTTTTACTGCAAAAGGTATGTGTGCGCATGCACGTCTATATACGAGCCTTTTTGGTTTTCTACCCTTTCCAATTTATTTTGTTCAATTTCCTTTCGTTTTGATTGGATTTTGTTTTTTAGACAGGACTTTGTTTTTCTAGCGTGATCAAGATATGCAATCCACTCAAAGTTATTATCCGAAGCAAATTAGTTTCCCCAAAGGCCAAGGAGTATTCCCAACGAATAATATCTACAACAAAAACTTCTTCAAACCAAAATCAAAAGCAGAAGCCAAAGTAATTGCCGCCAAGAAACACAGTGAGTCGGAGAAAAGGCGAAGGATGAGAATCAACGGTCAATATAGCACTCTTCGTGCTATCCTCCCAGACTTAATCAAAGTATATTACTTAATTGATTTGATGAAATTTTGTTTGAATGTGTATGGTGTAATATGGAAAATGTCTTGCAAATTTTCCTCACTTAGACTACTTGACATACAGATGGACAAGGCATCTGTGCTTGGAGAGACAGTCAGGAAAGTAAGGGAGCTTAAAAAGGCAGTAGCAGAAGTTGAAGCAGCTTGCGGGGACAGGAAGGATGAGTGCGTTTTACCTGGCAGGGTTGACAAGTTAAGTGTCGAACAATGCGAGGGGGAGAAAGGAGGGCTTGTGAAGGCGACATTCAGCTGTGAGGATAGGCTGGGGCTCATTTCGGACATGACAAGGGCACTGAGTTGTGTAAAGGGAAGGGTTGTTAGGGCTGAGATGGTGACAGTCGGTGGAAGGAGTAAAAATGCATTGTGGGTGCAAGGGTTAGGTGGTGGAAATGAAGGGGTGGTGGCGCTGAAGAGAGCACTGAAGGTGGTTATTGATCGCCCTGTTTTGCCAAGGAATATTATCTAAGGAGATTAGAGCGGCCCTTCTGTAAGACTCTGTGCTAACCCTAACCAAAAGGACGCTTGGACAGCCATAGTTGTGTTCATAGGCTACCGAAATTTATGTATCTTTGATTGATTTCTTATTAATTTATCATTAATTGGAATTGATCGTCTGACCTACCTATTTCTATTTCGTAGATCTTATTCACAAAACAAATCAATAAAGATCAAGTTACAAAACTTGTTCATAAAGTAAAGAAGCGACACCCCTTCAGGCTGGAGGGGGGGAAAAGAGATCACACGAAACCTAGATTACATAGAATTTTCGGTAGATAATATTGCTGGAAAAAGAGATCACACGAAACCCAGATTACATAGCTATCCACAGTACCATAGTGTAATGGCACATATATGTAGCTTATCTGTACATGAAAGTTCTCTGAAGATCTACGTCCACATTTTCTCAAAGGAGTGGACACATCCTTGTTAATTGGGTTGTTCCATATGGTAGCTTTACTGAAATGATTAAACATTACAATCTTTAAATAGGGCATTCCGAATGAAGTCCGGAGAATCCCCAAAAAAAACAGGAATCGTCCGTAAAAATTCTATGGGCTGAGATACAAGAGTTTCAGAGGGCCTGCAGATAGCTTGCGATATCCTCACTGATATGGCTTAGCAGCGAAGAGTCAACCCTTGAGTCTTCAATGGCATTCAGCAGTTGTACCGAGTCTGATTCAAGCCGAAGTTGTGGGAACTTAAGGCCTACAGCAAGTCGCATTCCTTCACGGGCTGCCAGAAATTCCGCCATGGCTGGGCTAGAGACATAGGGAAATCAACGAACAAACCCGCAAAGAAAATCACCGGCCTGATTACGAAAGATACCACCAAGGCAGCCCGTAAGAGTGGACACATCCCTTTTATGTATCGTTCAGTTATTCGAACCATTTCTTGAAATCTAAATTCTGTGGATACATCCATTTTATGTTGTATATGCTGAAAAAATTAGAGTACACAACTCTAGATTTAAGTGTTGGAGAGACAAAACAAGTAAATTAAGGTACTTGTATTACACTTGTTGAAATGCTATCAACCATGTAGTTTGTAGGTTGATTTACAGATAAAGATTAAAGCTTTAGTAGAAAAACTTGATATTGAGAGATGAACACAAAGAGTAGAGAATTCTGAATAATACTTGATAGAAATCAAAAGGGAGAAATACAAGGTTATAACCCTAAATCAGTCAATTGCTCAGATCCTACATTTCAGGGAGCAAAGACACATCTCTAGCCAGGCCATCGAAGACTACGATCTGTCCACTTGGGAGAGAATCAAATGACACAGTACAATCCAAAAGGATAAGAATAACAGCTGTGTTACTTACTAAAATTAGAAACTAAAACTAGCCGTTGCAGATTTAAGTCTAACGACTATTTCTAAAATAGTAAGTTCTTCACTTCCTTTGATTTCAGTTTTCTCTTCAATGTTCTTCTGCAAGAGCATCATCTGCAGGTTTAATCTTAGGCCTATGAGAAGCTTCACTCTCAACAACCTCTCCTAAGCTGCTCATTGGCTTTACACTGAGCCTTAACCTTAACCTTCATTTTTGCAGACCTTCAAATCAATTCTCTTGTAGAGCTTCCCTTATAAAATGGTACCTCCTGTTTATATGTCTAGTTTTCTGATCAAAAATAAAATTCTTAACCATGGAAATAGCTGACATATTGTCATAGAATAGACGAGTTTCCTAAGTTTGCATTTCTCCAAAATCATCAAGGACAAATCCCAACCAAATTGACTGTGTTGTTGCTTCTGATGCTAAGACATACTCAGATTTAGCAGTTGATAGTGCAACTGTATTTTGTTTCACAGATGCCCAAGAAAATACCCCACTACCAAAGCTAAATGCATAGCTTGAGGTGCATCTACTGTCATCTTCACTTCCTGCCCAATCTGCATCACAGAAACCAATGAGAAATGTAGGCATGTCTTTAACATACTCAATGCCATAATTGAGAGTCCCTTGCATTTATCTCAGTACTCTTCTTGCAACTCCCAGATGCTTCTTTATAGGGTTATTCATGAACCTGGATAACAGACTTGCAACATACATTAGTTCAGGCCTAGTTGCAATTAAATATAGCAGGCTTCCCACTTCTTCTGTAAAGACCTTCATCAGCCATTCACTGTCATCCACTTTCTTAATTTTTCACTTGTAGGTAATGGAATGGATACTGGTTTGCAATCTTCAAACCCAAACTTCACAAGTAGTGATTTGGCATACTTACTTTGGTGTATAAATACTCCTTTACCAGTTTGTAGTATCTTCATGCCTAAGAAATGATGTAAGAGACCAAGATCAGACATTTCACTAAGCTTCTTCTTACTGCTGCTAGTATAAACAATGTCATCAACATATATTGAGACAATTATCAGACTTCCTTCATTCTCAGATCTTGTATACAGTGTGGCTTCACTTGTGCTTCATTTGAACTTACACAAAGAAAGATATGCATCAATCTCATTGTACCAGGCTCTAGGTGCCTGTTTAAGTCCCTATAGAGCATTCCTTAACTTGTAGAACTTGTGATTTGCCTTTTTCAACTCAAACCCCTCCGGTTGCTCTACACACACTTATTCATCTATCACACCATTTAGGAATGTTGACTTAACATCCAACTGAAATAATTTCCAACCTTTATGTGCTGCTTGGTCAATGAGAGTTCGTATTATGTCTAACCTTGCCACTGGTGCAAAGGTTTCATTACAATCTACGCCAGGTTTTTGTGCATAACCTTTTGCCATAAGCCTTAGCCTTGTGCTTTTGAACAGTTCCATCCAAATTGAGTTTAGTTTTAAACACCCATTTCACACCTATAACTAGTTTATCAGTAGGCCTCTCAACAAGATCCCAATTATCTTCCAGAGTCCTCAATTTCACTAGAGTAGAGCTAGGAGTAGAGCTTTGACTATGGCTTCCACTATTGTTCTCAGTGGACTCATCAACACTTGTGTTTAGATGAGAACCTCCAACATTGTCAAACTAAGGTTCATCAGTTGAGTCCTCTATATATTGAAGGAGTCTCCACTTGGTTGTTTCCCCAATTTCATGACTTATCTTCACTGAATATCACACTCCTTGATAGTACAATCTTCTTGGACTGCAGATCATATACTCCCATTTTCACAACTTCCCTATCCCATGAAGATTCATTTTCTAGCTTTCTCATCAAATTTGTTCCTCAGTGGTGATGGAACATGAATATAACAGATACGACCAAATACTTTAATATGATTAATTCTAGGCTTCTTACTTGTGAAAGCTTCAAACAATGTTTTGTCCATCATAGATGTTGTAAAGCATCTATTTTGTAAATACATTGCAGTACTCACAGTTTCTGCCCAGAAAATCGCAGGAATTCCTTTCTTAGCCATCATGGACCTTGCCATCTCACCAATTGTTCATTTTCTTCTCTCAACAACTATATTTTGCTAAGGAGAGTAAGCAATAGTCAGTTGCCTCTCCAGTCCCACGCTTGCACAGTAGTCCAAAAACTCATGTGAGGTGTGTTCACCTCCTCTGTCACTGCTTAGCTTCTTTACACTGAAACCTCTTTGTAACTCTACAAAGGCTTTAAAATTCTTGAACGCATTGAAGGTATCAGATTTGTTTCTGAGAAAGTATACCCAACACAATCTTGAGAAATCATCAATGAATGTGATGAAATACCTATTTCCACCAATGGACTTAATTTGCATTGGTCCACATATAATTATTTATCTATTTAATTAATTAATTCTAAAAGGATATCAACATTTGTATTTCAACGTGAAAAGTTATAACTTCCCCTGAAGAATACAACTTCTCCAGAAAGGTTATTTCCATCTTTATATATTTGTCAAAGACCTTTTTGTTAGATTCATTCAATTCGATTCTCACTCTTTGTTCATATCCTTCACACCATATTGTGATCAATAGTCTAAACGACATCCATTTCTGATCATGTGAACTACCAAATTCCCATCAGTGGCAAAAATGTTGCTAGCAGGAAATATATGTTATCCTATTTCACTAGAATCTATAACTTCTGCAGCAAGAAAAACATCTGTGATTGAAGACTCTTGGTTCTCTGTGATGTTTCCAAGATACACAACCTTCACACACATTTTCCTTTTTATCAATTTAGGTAATCTAAGTACCATCTCAATCTGCTGCATCTTCTTCGTACTACCAAAGCTCAACTACCCAAATATTTTATGCCAAATCCAAGAGTCTTCAATCACAGATGCTTTTCTTACTACAGAAGTTATAGATTCTAGTGAAAGAGGAAAACATATATTCCCTGCCAGTAACACTTTTGCCACTGATGGGAATTGGGTAGTTCACATGATCAGAAATGGATGTCGTTCAGACTATCGATCACAATATGGTGTGAAGGATATGAACAAAGAATGAGAATCGAATTGAATGAATCTAACAAAAAGGTCTTTGTCAAATATATATAGATGGAAATAACCTTTCTGGAGGAGTTGTATTCTACAAGGGAAGTTATAACTTTTCACGTTGAAATACAATTGTTGATATCCTTTTAGAAATAATTAATTAATTAGATAAATAATTATATTATTTCCTTTATTAATTAATTAATTAGATAAATAATTATATTATTTCCTTTATTAATTAATTAACTTATTTCACTACAATCATATGTATATTAATACACCAATGTTATGGTGTACCTTCACATATGATTACACATATTGTGAAAACCATGTTATCATAATCATATTCCAACATCTCCCACTTGATTATGATGACATAAATGGTTTCCTATTCTGATTTGTTTCTTAAGAGTATTACTCATAAACAAATTGAATGTAACATCAGACATGTGGCTTCTTTACCTAGTGCGCACCATTTCACTTTATCTGATATCATTTTACTCTTTAGTAAAATGGCATCATATATACCTAAGTAACTAGGAAAAACAATCTGTATTGGGTTACAAATGACGACTTAGTCCCATCTATACGCCACAGTGTTATATAAATTATTTCTTGAAGCTTATAACGGATTTCACTTTCAAAACGATTTATTATAACCTGGTTACATTGCTAATGCCCTTTATCTTTAACCGACCAAGTACTAAAGAACCTGATAGAGTTGCATCTACTTGTCCATGTTTCAGGCTTCCCCGAAACCATACAACGATGCGCGCCGCATGTCTCACACTACAACACATCTAGATGTTTTGCAAACCCATTGTAATCACATGCTTTGTGAATTTTTCCAATGATAGTCCCTTGGTCATTAGATCGGCCACCATCTCTTCCGAGGGTTTGTAGTCAACCTTTACCTCTCATCTCTCCACTATATCTTGTAAATAATGATATTTAATATCAATGTGTTTTCCTTTAGAACTATTTACTCCATTTTTTATCAGAAAGATGGTAGACTTATTATCACAAAACACATTAATGGGCTCTTTAGGTATACCTATATTTAAATTTTCAATAAAGTGTTTAGTCTAGACCGCAGCACTTACCGCTGTGCTACAAGATATATATTCTGCTTCCATGGTTGACTTTGCAACACATCCCTGTTTCTTACTTAACCAAGAAATAGATGTTCCACCAAGCAAGACAATGTTACCACTTCTTGACTTTTTGTCATCTAAGTCGTCTGTGAAATCTGCATTGCAATAACAAACTAAATCCAGATCATTTAATCCGAAACAAAGTTTCATACCTTGAGTGCCTTTTAGATATCTAATAATTCTCTTTACTACTATCCAATGTTGCCTTCCAGGGTTGGATTGATATCTACTTACCAATCCAACTACATGACATATGTTAGGTCTTGTGTTGGTCATAGCATACATCAAACTTCCAACTGGTTAGGCATAAGGAACATTTTGCATATCAATGATGTCTTGCTTCTGTACCAAACACATATTTTTGGAAAGCATCAAACCTTTACAGACAGGTGTACTAACTGGCTTGCAATCTTGCTTATTAAATCTTTTAAATATTTTATCTAGATAATTTTGTGGATCCAAATAGAGCGTTTTTTGCATCTTTATCCCTAGTAATTTTAATTCCTAGAACATAAGATGCTTCTCCCATATCTTTCATTTCATATTTGGATCCCAGATATGACTAGTCTCTTTAACCATATCTATGGAGTTACCTGCAAGTAAGATATCATCTACATTTAATGACAACATACAGAAATTATCTTGTCACTCCCAAAAGTAAACACAATGATCTAATCGATTTATTTTATAGCCCATTGTCATAATGGCTTAGTGGAATTTTAAATACCATTGTCTTGATGATTATTTAAGGCCATACAATGACTTTCTTAATTTGTAGACTTTGTTTTCATGTCCTTTCACATGATATCCTTTGGGTTGACTCATATAGATGTCTTCCTTCAAATCTCCATTTAAGAATGTTGTTTTGACATCTAACTAATGAAGTTCTAATTCCCTTCTAGAAACAATTGCCATAAGAATCCAAATGGATGTAAACTTCACAACTAGAGAATAAGTGTCTACAAAATCTATACCGGGTTTCTGAGTATAACCCTACCCAAATTTAGTTTGTAATTTTACTAAGTTTTGGATTTTTATTTAAAAATTGTTTTTGGATCTTAATTGATGAGCCCAAGGGGCCCACCCCCTGATTTGTGTCCCCGGTTCCTTTTTCCCCATGGACTCATCTCTCTCTCCCTCACTTTTCTCTCATTATCTCGACCTTCCCGAGGTTTCTCTCTCTCTCTCTGTACTCTCCCCTCCCCGACCACCCATACACACCCACGTTCAAACCCAAGGGCCAAAACACTAACCCTCGAACCTAATACCAAGAAATGGACACCACAAGAATCGATGCAAGAGCATGTGGGAACTCCGGCGAGTCCCTATCACCTCCGACGTAGGTGAGCTATGAAAAACACCCTAAATTTTCCCTTTAAAATCCTTATGGTTCTTTTCTGATCGTATGTGTGTGTTGTGGACGTTGAAATATCGAGAAATCACCTTGGATGAACTAAACCCAGTTTCCGGCCAGACCCGTGGCTGCAAGGCCATTTTCTGACCACTTCCTGGCCATAACTGGCCACGAGGAAGGTATATTTCAACTCTGTATTTCCCAGGCTTCATTTTGGTGCTTTGAATTGCTTGAAAAGGTTAGGTTTCGAGCTCCATCGGAGCTAGGGAAGTTTTCGGCCGTGTTTCGATCTTCTTCTTCTTGAGGTCCGGCGACCCCCCTAACAAATGGGCCAAAGGCCGGCCCAAGTAACCCAGCCCATTTAGGCAGCCCCAACCCCTAGTTCAAACTCTTTATAAATTAAGCCTTTGGGCCATTTAGTGTTCTCGGGCCCTAGGCTCTTTAAACCCTTTTAGGCCTAACACGTGACCCCCTTAAACCCAAACCCAAAGCCCTAGTCTAACTAGGCCCTTGGGCCGTGCACCTGGGCCCAAGCCCGTTACTAACCCAGCCCTAAAACTTTTTTCAAATTGGAAACCCTTAAAGCCCAACCCTTTTAAAAGCCTAACCCAAACCCTTTTAACCTAGGGCATTCGACCCACTAAACCCTTTAACCTTTCAAACCTGAAACCCTAACCGGCCTAGACCTTTTATGGGGAATATTTCGTTAGGTACTGTTTGGTACATGGGACGGGATGGAACGCAATGGGACAAAGAGTTCCGTCCCATGTTTGGTGCGCCCAAAAACCGTGGAACGCACTGTCCCACGGGACGAAATTTGGCTGATTTTTCGTTCCGCCTCACCCCCTGGAACGACTCATTCCACATCCGTGGAACACAAAATTAAAACATTTTAGGACAAAAATGCCCCTTATCTTTTCCAATATTTACCATCCAAATCCTAAAAACAAACCCTAACCATTCTCTGCCGTTGCCTCTCTTCCCGTAGTCTTTCTCCTCATCCTCATCCTCTCCCGTAGCTGTCGACTACACCCAGCTAGCATGCAGCAGCATGAAGCCACTACTGTCGTGCTACAGATTGACCCAGGTATGTGATTGATAGCTTGTTAAATCTCAGTTTTTTACTTTAATCGATGAATATTTTCTGATTCAAATTTTTTTGTGCTCGTTTTGTTTCATTGTTTTGCGTTTCAGTTGAAAGTTTTCTGGGTTTTAATTAATTGGGTATTGTCAATCTTGCAGCTGTCTCACATTTCGTTTAATAGAAGAATCTCATTCTAATCTATCTGTTATCTATATATTTGTGCAGATAACTGAATTTGTTAACTTTCATGCCTACAAGTTAGCATGCTGATTCTTGTATTGGAATCCCATACTTCAAGGAGATGGCAAACAACCAAGAATTCCATCACCAGTCAAAGTTCATTTTGTTCCGCCGTTATTTTCATCATCACCATTGTTGCAAGAAATCATAGCTCCGTCCATCAAGCCACAGTCGAACTCGACCGCTTCAATGGCAGCCTACACCAATAATAGCAAACCATTTTTGAGCAACCAGGAAGCTCCAACAAGTGTGCAGTGTTTGGGTTTAACTCTCAGTAATGAAAGAGCCAAAGCTTCAGGCGCCATTCAATGGTTACTACATGACGCTGGTGATAACATCAACATTAAGGGCTATGGAGACCACTGAAGCGTCAAATTACAGATTCTTTGCCTTTGCAAGCAGCCGTCAACGAATACAAACACCACCAAACGTAGACATGAGGTATTGAGATCTTTGATTTACAAGTTCAAAAAAATCGGAAGGCCATGTGGCATTGGTTTTTCCGTAGTTTCTTTGTATTATACTGAAGGAAAGGTGGTCATAAATGATGCTTATTTGAATCAGATAAATGGTTGGGTCAGCATGTATGAGGTTGGCAAGTTTGTGATGGTTTTGAATGCGGACAAAGTGTTCGATGAAATAGATAAGAGACAAAATGAGGTTGGCAAGTTTGTGATGGTTAGTAGCTGATGAGTGAAGCAAAGAATACTTGTATAAATAACAAACACCTCTCTTTTTCTGTAATTCATTCATTGTTCAAGGAATACAATCTTTAGTTATTCATTTTCTCTCTCTAAATTCTCTGCCATTGTTTTTCATTTTGGTTCTTCTGCAATCTCCAAAAGCTAATCATGGTATTAATATAAAAGATGACGGAATTCATGGAATAACATATCTTCAACCATGTGCTAGTGTAAGAAATATATCATAGATGAGCATATATGTGTTCAAATATGAAAAAGTTTTTAAAAAAAAACAAAAAAAAAAAAAAAAAAAAATTGCCTCATACCGTCCCACGCA
>JADOBS010301872.1:0-12855 GCA_015708375.1 Cydonia oblonga
CCCCGCCCCCGCCCCCCGCGCCCGCCCCCGCCCCGCCGCGACCCGCCACCTCCTTCTTACCCCCGGCTACCTTCCGGCGACCCCCCCGGACTAGGGCTTTTTTTTCTTTCTCCCCCCTTCTCCTTCTTCTTCTTCTTCTCGCTGGGGGTGGGTGTTTCAATTTTTTATTTATTTTTCAATTATTTTTCTAAGAAAATTCAGATTTAAAAAAAAAAAATTTATTTTATTTGCCACGGGGCAGACATTTGACATATATGTGGCAACCACGTTAGTATTTAACAGATCAATAGATGAAAAATGTAACGGAATCACTATATTGAAATAAAATAGTAGTTGATGTATGAAAGTGAAGTGTTTTAAAGTTGTTGTATGCGATTGTAATAGACCTTAAACCTGATGAGCTACTATATAATTTACCCA
Organism: Cydonia oblonga; assembly: GCA_015708375.1. Lineage (NCBI taxonomy): Eukaryota > Viridiplantae > Streptophyta > Magnoliopsida > Rosales > Rosaceae > Cydonia > Cydonia oblonga. Next base: position 421 of record JADOBS010301872.1, read on the forward strand.
AAAGAATTATTAGAAAACTAGAACTTTTTTGGTTCCCCTTTACTAACTCTTCCTCCGCCTCGCCCCGGCGGTGTCTTCCTCCACCCCACCTTTTTCAGTCTCTTCCCCCGCTCACCACCCCTCCCCCGGCGTTTATATCTCCTCTTCCAAACCGAGCTTATCTCTTCCTCCCTCACTGCCCCTTTCTCCCCCCTCCCCCCGAAACCCTCTCCCTGTCTTCCATCCATTAACGAGGTAAATTTCTTCATTCAATTTGCCTGCTTCACTCTTATGTGCTTTGTTTTATTGATGCCTCTGTTGGATTTAGTTTGTATTGTTTAGTGTAGTGGGTTATATAGTAGAAACTATTGGGTTCTCTAGCATAAGTTACGATTTTGTTTTAACATTGATGTTGCTTAGTTGTGATTACACAAGCATCACCTACACATCGTTTTGAATCTTTCAAGGGTAAGGGCAGCCTTGAAGGGAATTATTGGCATATAGTTTCTCTGTATCATTTTATAAACAAGGGGCTCTAAACTTGGCAAAGTATCAAAAAGAAGCTGCATATGTGTACTTGGTGGGTTTTTGTATTGGTATTCTTGTTTTGATGTTGTTGGGGTGAATGCTACAATTTATAATCCAATTAATTAAGTCATACTGGCGAGGAAACCTTAAATATGAGAATGCACAGCGTTTTTGTGTTTTGAGTATATTACTATTACTAATTTTGCCTTGTAGTAGCTCTGCCAAAATTTTAATCAAAGTGTTTGTGATCAATATCTATAAGGGTGCTAATTCCTAGAGTGCTAGAACTGTTATTTGCTCAGAATAACACTTTAAAAACAAACTTCTAGGTTGAAATTTGGTATAATGGAGGTCGTGGACCGGGAGAAGAAGAAGAAGATCAATGACATTGATGAAGTAGAAGATCACTATGCTTCTGCGTCTGCTTCCAAGTCGCAATTCAGGTAATTAATTATCTTTATGAAAGTTACAGAATAGTTTATTTATGTATAGTTCTGATTTTGAGCTTTATTTTCAGGAAAGTGATATTGAAGGCTCGCTGGAGTGATGAGATGGGCATGGCTGAGGTTGTGGATAAAAAGGGTACAATTTGGAGGACCACGGGAATTGTTCGTAGTGGCAAGCTCTATTTCTTCATTGAAGAAGTTTTGTAAGTGAAAAAAAACTATATTTTAATTTTAATTTTAATAATTTAATTGGATTTGAAGTAACTCAATTATAACAATCTTGATTTCCTTCATTTCTGTCTTACTTTCTGCTTCAAGAAGCCTTAGATTTTGAACACGTTGTTTGTAGCTGAATATATGCCTTTCAAAGCCTTGATAGCCTAATAGTTGTCCTATGAAATTGTTCCTTTCACCTAGAAACCTAGACCCTACACGAATTCAATTGATGTTGAGCTTGTAAGACATGTACCACATTACTTGCTTGCCGATAGATAGAAAGGTGGTGATTTCTAAACATGTAAACGACAATTAGCTTTTGAAAAGGCTTTTGGCAGAGTTCCTAACATACTGTAGACACCTAGGCTGACCTTTATCTAATTTTCCATTTACATGTTTAGCAATCACTGACTTGCCGTCTATGGGCAAGCCAGTGATGTGGTAAACGTCTTCCAAACTCAACATCTGTCGTCAACATGATTTAAGTGCGAATTCTGGTAGATCATGAAATTTGTGCATTTGTCCCATTGAAATATGTGTTAGCAAATTTTAACAGTCCTCTAAAGGTTTTTGATTGAAATAGGGGCTTTGCTTCTCATGGATGATGGTGATATCAGCCTTTCCTTCGAAGATATGTATGTGAAGATTTCAGATGGAAAGCATGGGTGCAGTTGGGAGGAATTTCAAGCTTATAGGCAACTCAAATCTCTCGGTTACATTGTTGGGCGGCATGGTATCCCCTGGTCTATGAAGAGTGTGAAGAGTAATCATGAATCTGTTTCTTCTCATGGTTGCCTTGATAGCGATGAGGAGGTGGACTTGGATTCAGAGGAGTCTAGGTCTGTCATTGGATTGTTCAATGATATGCAAATTAATGAAACAAGGCTGGTATTTGATGTGTATCTCCCAAACAGCAAGTTCAGGAAGTCTTCTCCTGGTGACCCAAGTTTTGTGCTCTGCTTTACCAGGTATTCATATTTTGGTAAATCGTAAGAATTTAACGAAGTTTATTCTGTTTGTGATTAGCTGCGATTTTTATTTTTCTTTCCTCATTCTCTGTACTGTTAAATGATCCGATCAGTATTTCGTTCCCATGTAATTATATTTATTCAAATCTACACTTGCCTTCCGTTTTTCAGAGGTCATCCACCACCCAAATCAGACCTAGAAGCCCTCGAGAGACGATGCGATAACATTCCCATGAAAGTTTGTTATGTGGAGGAGGGGGGTGTGAGCTTCTTTTCCTTTGACAAAGTGGAACTTCCTATCCTACCTTGATACCAGGATTTGATACTGGTTCATACTACATGAGTCGATGCAACACCAACAACATATTAGCATCTCTCTTGACTAAAAGCATACTTGTATTTTTCAACTTACTTGAAGCAGATCCTGCATTGTTTTTGTACAACTTGTCTACTTTTGGAAGTTAATAATCTCCTCGCTTTAGTCACTTAGTACTACGGTCCAGTGATATTCCTCTTCACTTGTAAGTGAGAGGTCTTATGTTCAATTCTTGCCAAAGACGAATTTGAACCATATTATTGCTAGCGCATTGTGAGATTAAGTCCAACTCCTCTTCTTTATTGTAGATAATATCATTTGTTAGAAATAACAAAAATAATAATCTCCTCGCTTCAACATAGCCTTATTCATTGCCCTTTGAAAAAACAAGAGAGGCTCTTTTGATATGTTGGTGGGTTTTCCAACTGTCTATTTATATTAAAAGAAATTTAGTTCAGGTCCGTAATAATTTTATATTTCAGCATAGGTCAATGGTCATTTCATTTTTAGATTAACTGATTCTTCAACTAAGGTCAATTACAATTCCCTAAAAAAGCTCTTCATCGATAAAAGCACAAAATTATATGCAACAATACCACGCACCCAACCCAAAATTGCTCCGCTGCAAACACCAAAACACTTTTGTAACGACTCATTCCCAATCTTATGGTTTATATAATTTTAATAACTGAATTTACTAAAATGCCCTTCGAGGTAAAGTGTTGACTTTTGTTGACTGTCGTGTCGTGTCAAGTAAGGTTCATTTTTTTGGCGTATCCTTGTAGTACTCGTCGCTACAAATGCGTGGGTGCAAACAAAACGTGTTTTGGAGTTATAACGAAGGAGTTATTAATGTTTAAAGTCAAGGGCATTTTAGTAAATTGGTTTTTCTGGAATGCTCCAGATTTTTTTTGAGTATAATCTGATGGGGCCATGTATGTGGCCCAGATTGCAGGAAAATAGAGATGGGCGGTGGAGATAGGAAATAAAGGAGAGAAGGAGGGAGAGGTGAAGGCAAATAGGGAGAGGAGAGAGAAGAGAGTGACCAACCAGAGAAGAGGGAAATGAGGGAAATGAGGGAGGAGAAAAGGAGGGGTTTTAGTCCCCGATGCTGGAGAAAACCCATTGATGGGTTTGGGTGGTTCTCGGCTTCGAACCACTGTTTGTGAAACAATTTCCTTAGATCGCCACCACCAATAGACTCTTCATGAACCCATAAACAAAGCCCAATCAACCTCGGAGACGTCGGAGCTTGTATGAAGTTGAATCAAGAACCACCCATTTCTAGGGTGCCGACGTGGTTTTCGTGAAATTGAGGCTTTTTCAGGCCAAATTGGTCTTAGTCACAGGTATGAAAGTTACTCCACTTATTGAGATCTTCATTCCTATAAAATTTGAGAATTTTTAGAAATAGTTAAATTTTCCTGCAGCGGCGGGTGGCCAGTGGGCCGCCGATGCTATTTTACGCTAAATAGATATATTGATCTCAGATTTGATATCCATATGATGTGATTTGATTATTGTGAATCTAGTTTGATTAAGGTGCGTTACTTGGTAAAAATATGAATCGATGATTCGACCGTTGGATCATCACCAAACTTTAATATGTTATAGTACATAATATTTGAGGATCATAGGAACTTACGAATCAGGAATCCGATGCACGGATCTTCCCGAATTGGATTTGTAAGTTCGTAAAATAAAACGTTGACTGCCACTTGAATTTGCAATTGGCGAAGATCCAACCATTGGATCGTAATGAAATTTTAGTATGTTATTGTAGAAGCATAATGTGAATCTTTGAAAGTTATGGATCAAAATCTGAGTTGCGGATCTTCTGGATCGAGGTACGTAGGGTTGTGGACCTTACTGTCGATCAAAAATTGACGATTGACTTTTAGTCAATGGGTCTCAAGTCAGAATGCCCTTAGGGATGTGTTTTACGTAAGTTACATGTTCTATCGATAAGAATTCTGAGATGTGATTTGATAATTGTTCTAAGGCCGATCGTTCGTAATGCCTCGATATTCGTGCTAGGAAGTTGTAGTATGAGCATTAGTATGTGTATGCATGATATTGTATGACGTTGCGGAGCCCAAGTAAGTTTTAGGTGAGTATTATATGATCATATTGGTTGCATTGTGTATGGTTATACATAGATGCATTTAGAGCTCATTATCCTGCACCCCAGTGTTAGTGCTCCCGCCCGTGGCCAGGGCACAATCCTTCACGTGATGTTCACCTCCCTCACCGCATGCTCACCTTGGATCTAAGTTTGGTGCACAGTTTTGTCGTACATACCACAATAGGTGGTTCCGACTTGTAGGTGACCCGCGATTTATCGCACAATCTTTACGTGATCGTAGCACTTGAGAGTACTTATTTACCAGCCCTGTCGTACAGACCATAATAGGTGGTTCCGACTCGTGTGCAGGAATTGGTTTATGAGATATAGGTTCAGCAATACAGGTCATGTTAGGTGACTGCAACTGACATATCATTTTATATTGATTCACATCACTTGGCTTACATATTTATTACTGAGATACTTGATGTCACATCCCTGCCCGAGCCCCCACCACATCCCAGGCTCCGCCTTCGCCGTAGCACGATATTGTCCTATTTGGGCCCCGACCACGCCCTCATAGTTTTGTTACTAGGAACTCACACAAGAACTTCCCAGGAGGTCATCCATCCTGAGATTGCTCTCACGCGAACTTGCTTAACTTCGAAGTTTTGATAGAACTCGAAGCCAATGAGCTCCCAAAAGACTTCGTGCTAAATGGAGGTGGGAATGTACATATAAGGCTTAGAGAATCCACTCCCCTGGGCGATGTGGGATGTTACAATCCACCCCCCTTAGGGGCCCGACGTCCTCGTTTTCCGGTCAAGGATTGGCTCTGATACCAAATTGTCACATCCCGGCCTGGGCCCCCTTCACATCCCGGGATCCGCCTTCGCCGTAGCACGATATTGTTCGCTTTGGGCCTCGACCACGACCTCACGGTTTTGTTTCTGGGAACTCACACGAGAACTTCTCAGGAGGTCACCCATCTTGGGATTACTCTCGTGCGAACTCGCTTAACTTCAGAGTTCCGATAGAACCCGAAGCCAGTAAGCTCCCAAAAGGCCTCGTGCTAAATAGAGGTGGGAATGTACATATAAGGCTTATAGAATCCACACCCCTGGGCGATGTGGGATGTTACAACTTTCCTTTCTCTATCTATCTTAAAACGTCTCCTGGAGATGTCAAATATAATATATCAAAAATATATTTGATAGCCGATCTGGTCAATTGAATACAAATGTTAAATCTTCTTTTATTCCAATAGATGTGTCAGATATTTATTTTATTATTACATTGGGCCCTGTAGTTATATTGACTATTAAAAATAATTAAAATTGATTTGAATTTGAATTTTATTAGTTGTCAATGGGACCACTCATTAAAAATAAAATTAAATATATTTGGCTCCTTTTTTTGCTGTGAAAAAAAACAGTCTATTTGGCATATTTAACATCTCATTTGAAGATGGTCTAAGTGTAGCAAATACACTTTTTCCTATCTCTCTCACCAAATTCCCAAAATGCACAACTAAAATTAAACGCAACGAGAAATGATAAGAGATCCCTCAAAAGTGGAACTTTTTATAGACTCTCTACCACCTCATTTTGGCACAATGTTTTATAATGTTAGCACATGAATTGACATTTCTGTGAGGTGTCAGAGAGTTAATAAAGAATTACACTTTTGAGAGAATCCCTTTAGCATTTCTCAACGTAATAATTTAAGATCCAGAAGAAAAAAAATCAAATTTTTTCATAAATTACCTACTAGTATATTTGCATGTCGTTGTCCATATTAATATAAAGACAGGTGCCAACTTTTTATTGCACATCGTAAAATTAATGTTGTATCTAATACATTTTACTTAAAATGATAGTTGAGGTAGGTTGCGAAGAGAATGATGTTTCACAAATTTGCAGAAACTAATAAATTGTGCTGTCACCGCAAGTAGTAGTGCACGTTCTGTTGCTACCATGCGGTAGAGGGTTATGTTCATGTTAAAAAAGGTCATCTACGAGGCAGCCGATTACATTGTCAACCACCGTGATGAATGTAGGATCGGGCCAATATTACTCCATTTTGCAGTACTGCGTGTTGGTTTATGTGAAAGCGGAGATGTAATATGGTATTTGACAGTAACTTCGAGAAAATGGGAACAGTGGCTTAAGCCATTAGGTGTACAAAATCCACTTCTCACCTCATTTACTGCACATCTATGTGAGATTGGTAAATACTTCTCATATATTAAAGGATACGAAAGTGAAAGCAATAAATTTTGGAATAGTGTAGTTGCCAAAAAGAGAGTATTTGTTCACATAATTGTCCATATTAAATTTGGTTGAAAGTGATTGGAGTCGGTGGACATGTATAAAATTGTGGGGTAGACATGGATTTAAGGACTAAAATGTGTATGTGACCCAAACTAAAGGACTAAAATGTGTTAAAAAAATGTGTAGCTTGCGTTATATATAAAATATATATTTATAGTAAAATAAAATAGTTACATGTTTATTTTTTATTATCAAAAGAGTAATGTCACACTTACCATCTATTTGTACTATCATTTGTACTATCTTTCTAATATAGGTAGTGCCCCCAATGCATAGGATTCTTCTTCTTCTCTTGAACTAGGGTTCTTCCTCTTCTGGTAAAGGAAACACTTAATAACTCGAAAGGAGGAGGTTGAGATTCTTAAATTTAGCTCGAGCTATGAAATGATGAATTAAATACATAAACCCTATTATCTAGTGATATGAGCAATAAAAGAAGAAAACTCCATGTGAGAAGCTCCACCTTCAACCCTCGACTGGCGGACGTCAGCCCCCAACTCCGCCGCCCTCTTCCTTATCTCATCCCCTTCTCTAGACCACATAAATTTCTGCACACCATTTTTAATGCTCTGTGACGTGACAAGCTCATCCCTCTTATCCCAATCCCTCATAACAAAACCAACTCCAAGCAACTTTGTGATCAAAACAGTATTCCTTGGTTGGTCAGAGTGCATTGGCCAAGCTGCTATGGGGACCCCCATGGTGATGCTCTCCATGCATGAGTTCCACCCACAGTGACTCAGAAACCCTCCTGTTGATTTGTGGGATAGGATTTCCAGCTGTGGGGCCCAGTCTCGAACCACTAATCCCCTACCTTTCACTCTCTCTTCATACCCTTGTGGCAGCTCAGCCTTTCTCTCCTCCCCATCACTGAAAAGGTCACCTTTATCAGCATCCCTCAAAACCCAAATGAACTTTTGCTTGCTTTCCTCCAACCCAATTGCCAGCTCTTGAATTTGCTCATCTTTCATGGCTGTGGTGGTCCCAAAAGATACATACATCACTGAACTTTGTTCTTGTTTGTCCAACCATTCCAAACACTTGTGCCTACTACCATTTGAATTATGATTAGGGTTTGCAACTGTAGTAGGGTTGAATGGCCCTATGGCCCAATGCTTCTGCTGACCAATCCTGTTGAGTAAATCTATGTATGGTCCTTCAATGGTTCTACTGGTGTTGTGAAGGTTCCCTGCGTTGATCAACTTTTGATGTTCATGTTGTTCACCAATGAAATTCATGAACTCAATATTGAAACAACCTTCGAGAGACGGGATGCCGTCTGGGAGCTTGACATCGAGCTCCTCGAGCTTTTTCGGCATTCCGATTACTTCCCACAAGTACAAAAAAATGGTAAAGGCAGAGACGGAGTGAAAAGTGTAGGACTCTCCATTTGGTATAGAAGCAACATCTTGAATAACTGAAGCCATCATGGAGTCGTGGATGACGATGACTCTTCTTGCTTTGGGTGACAACTCACGTAAGAGCTTCTCCACGGGCTGGCGGAGGTGGGCGGTGGCTTCAAAGGAGGGTTGGAGATGAGAGGGGAACTTGTTTGTGGCATTAGGGTTAGGAGGAGGGGAGAGGAAAGGAGGGGTTGGAAAGTCATGGAATTGGAGCTTGGCTTGATCCCAACAGTGGGCTCGAAGCTTGACTTGGCGGTTGTGAGTGGCGGCGCCAACGTAGTGGACGGGGATATTGTAGGTGCAGATGAGGCGAGAGAGGTGTAGGAGTTGGTTGAGGTGGCCTTGGGCTGGCAAGGGCACCATGACCACTACCACTTGGGAATGGTTTTGATGGTGTTGGTCACCGTGAGCCATATATCAATCAAATGAGACTTGGATCAGAAGTGTTAGTTTGCTTATATGATTGAAGCTTGAGATGAATCGTGTTTGAGGTTCTTTTTATAGACCAAATTGAGATTTTGTAAGGTATATAATGTAATATACATATATATATATATATACATACATTATATATATAAAACGTTGTGTCATTTCTCATGCACATCGCTATTGAGTCTATAAACATTTTAAATTTATATCCCTTTACTTTTTGTTTTGGTGTTGTTATTAGCAGTACGGTTCATTATACCTTTTCAAAAAGAAAAAAAATATTAAGAACGATACTACTTCGGAGGAAAGGGCAGCCAAAATGGGCCACCGTGATCCCTAATCTCAATCACGGGGGTAACAATGAGAATGAGAAATTATTTTCTTTTTATTTATTTTTTATTAATACAATAGTATTTTAATTTAAGCGGGGGAGGACAATCTACTTAAAAGAATAAGAGATTGAATTTGGCCACAAAATAAGATAACTATTAACTAAGAATCAAACTTAATACAAATATTTTACGTAATCACTATCCAAATAAGTCAAATTAAAATAAGTGAAAAAAATATCAATCATAGTTCTAATAATTGTTTAACAATCAAAACTTTTTTCTTTTTTTGGTGAAAACAATCAAAACTTTAAACCGAAAACATATATAAGTATTCCTCTCCCTGTCCTCTCTTTTTGTGCTTTAGCCATTGGAACTATAAAATTTCCTTTCTTTTTTTTGGAGAGATTTTTCAGTGTGATCGGTACACAGGATAGTACATCACGTGTCATTATACAAATAGTGTTATATGTGTACTAAAAATTTAATAACTTAAAAAATAAAAATTTTCATCACTTTTATTAAAACACATAATGTACCACTTATGTTTCCGTCACAATGAAAAATTTAACGTTGAAAAGTCGTCATTTCTCATTTATTAAATACTCAACAACAATGGCAACAAGAAAGATATATACACACCTATCCGTTTGCCACCTTTGCCCTTGTCGTTTTCTGATATACCAGTTATGAGTGATCTCAGTCAAAATTTGGATTTTTCCTAGCTTACTTAAAAAGTAGGGTTTGCTTTGATTTTCATGTTTTTTCGGTTAGTTGAATTATTGCATTGCATGTTGCCAGAGCATGAGTTAATTGGTGGTTTGGGAGGTTGATAAGCATTGTTCCTTTGGTGGCTAAGTTGTACTTGAGGGGTAACGTCACCACTTTTTACTCTAGGCTAGGAAAATAATGTACGTACTAGGCCAATGCAAATTGAACTCACGGTCCCACTGAATTTACAGGAACTCGCACTATTTTATGATTACGAAAATGACTGCAAATTCGATTTGACAGCTGAATTCATCTCCACTCTTGCTAGTTAACTTGGATTACTCGTCATGAGAACTAGGTCAAGGCAAGTGAACTCGAGAGCCCCATCAAATTCACAATCTTCTACGACTATGAAAAAAGATTGCGAATGTGATATGGACTGTCGAGTTTATCTCCTAACTTGCTAGTTTTCATCTCCATAGTTGCTAGTTAATTAACTTGTCTTCGACTGTTCTTGGGAGATAATGTAAGAAATAGGTAAAAGCAAGCTGAACTCGAAGGTCTCATTAAACTCGCATTTTTTTTTAAATTTAATTTTATTTATTATAGAAAACTTCATTTTAATCCTTGGCAAATAAGACTTTTAGATTAAAACTATGAGTAAGATCAAAATCTAATTTTAGTTCCTTAATACATTAAGTGTGACGAGCCGTCCCTAAATTTACGTTTTTATTTATTTTAATTGAGGGAATTGACGAAAATGCCCTAGAAGTGAGGGTATTGACTTTCGTTGACCAGATTATAGTGGGACTTATGAAATTTTCTTTTAGCGTATTCTCGTAGTACACGTTGCTACAGACACATTGACGCAAATGGAATGCGATTTGGAGTTATAACGAATGAGATATTAACGTTTAAAGTCGAGGGTGAAATTGTAAATTAATAAATTTTAGAATGCTCCATATTTTGGAGCAAAATCTGGAGGTGCCACGTGTGTGGCCCAGATTGAAGAAAATGGAGATGGGCGGTGGAGATAAGAAATAAAGGAGAGAAGGAAGGAGAGGTGAAGGCAAATGGGGAGAGGAGAGAGAAGAGAGTGACCAACCAGAGAAGAGGGAAATGAGGGAAATGAGAGAGAAGAGAAAGGAAGGGAACGTGCCGGGTTCCTCTTGACCTGCGCGATGACCCGGTTCCCTTGGTCTTTTCTGACGGTTTTCCGTCCAAATTTCCAGCTTTCTTCAACCTCCCATCACTACCAAGCCTCATCACAACATCCTAGCAGCTAATTGTAACCAAAACCGACGAGTTTTAGTCCCAATGTTGGAGAAAACCCACCGACAGGTCCGGATGGTTCTCAGTTTTGAACCACCATTTGTGGATTATAGGAACTTACGGATCTGGAATCCGATATATGGATCTTCCCGAATTGGAATTGTAAGTTTGTAAAATAAAGCGTTAACCGCCACTTGAATTTGCAATTGGCGGAGATCCAACTGTTGGATCGTCATGAAACTTTAGCTTGATGTTTTAGAAGCATAATGTATAAATTTGGAAGTAAGGGATCGGAAACCCGTGAGGTGGATCTTCCAGATCGAATTACGTAGGGATGTGTTTTATGTAAGTTACATATTCTATCGATAAGATTTATGAGACATGATTTGATAATTGTTCGTGACGCCTTGATGTGTGTGCTAAGGAGTTGTAGCACGAAATCCAAGTGAGTGGGCTTTTGGTTTTCAATATATGTATATATACTTTACGTTTTTCCCAGAAAAATTGATTTAAATGATTTTGCGTTTAAATGCCATGTCAAATGTTTTCTATCCTAGAATATGTATTTAGTAGTTGTGTATGTTATTGTTTGATGCGGCGGACGCTCAGGTAAGTTCTAGGTGAGTATATGTATTGATGATTGTGAGTTGCATTGTGATGGTTATATATAGATGTATTTAGAGCTCATTATCCTGCACCCTGGTGCTAGTGCTCCCGCCCGTGGCCAGGGCACAGTCTTTCACGTGGTGTTCACCTCCCACATCGCACACTCACCTTGGATCCAAGTTTGGTGCACAGCCTTTTAGTACATACCACAATAGGTGGTTCTGACTCGTAGGTGACCTACGATTTATTGTACAACCCTCACGTGATTGTAGCACTTGAGCGTACTTATCTGCACCCAGCCCTGTCGTACAGACCACCTTAGATGGTTCCGACTCGTGTGCAGGATTAAAGTGCTGAGTTATAGGTTCAGCCGTACATGTCACATTAGGTGACTCCGGCTGACATATCATTTTACATTGAGTTGTTTCACTTGGCTTACATATTTATTACCGAGATACTCGACATGGCATATACTTGGTTTTCACTGCCCTCGCGCATGATTTCTATTTATGTACGTATTGCTATTTTTTGGGAAAATTATACGAGTTTTACGGTGAGGGGTTATTATGTTTAGAAAGAGAAAGGTGTTTTCAAAAGCTTTGTTTTTGCCCACTCACGTTTTCTGTTTTTTGCCCTTCCAGGTCTTAGCTGCTGAAAGTTCATATCGACGAGGATTCCTGGCGAATTTCACTATAGGTGGCTACCTCTGAGGGTATGATCCTTACCCATACTACTGTTGACACACCCTGCCCGAAGGAGGGCGTGACCCCGTCCCGAAGGAGGGCGTGCTGGCCGTCACGTGAGAGTGACGGCCAGCACGCCCTCCTTCGGGAC
>JADOBS010301873.1:0-12858 GCA_015708375.1 Cydonia oblonga
CCCAAAGCGGACAATATCGTGCTACGGTGGTGGAGCGAGCCTGGGATGTGATGGACCCCGGACCGGGATGCCACAATTTAGGCCCCGACTACGCCCTCACGGTTATTGTCCGCTTTGGGCCCCGACCACGCCCTCACGGTTTTGGTTCTGGAAACTCACACGAGAACTTCCCAATGGGTCACCCATCATAGGAGTACTCTCATGCGTTACTCGCTTAACTTCGGAGTTCCGATGAACTCTGAAGCCAGTGAGCTCCTAAAAGGCCTCGTGCTAGGTAGAGATAAGAATATACATTTAAGGATCACTTCCCTGGGTGATGTAAGATGTCCACCCCCCTTAGGGGCCTGAAGTCCTTGTCGACACATTTCCGGCTAGGGATTGGCTCTGATACCAAATTGTCACAACCCCGCCCTGGGGTCCACCACATCCCAGGCCCGCTCCACCACTGTAGCACAATATTGTCCGCTTTGGGCCTCGACTACGCCCACACGGTTTTGGTTCTAGGAACTCACACGAGAACTTCCCAATGGGTCACCCATCATAGGAGTACTCTCATGTGCTACTCGCTTAACTTCGGAGTTCCGATGAACTCTGAAGCCAGTGAGCTCCCAAAAGGCCTCATGCTAGGTAGGGATAAGAATATACATTTAAGGATCACTCCCCTGGGCGATGTGGGATGTCACAATTAAACACTAATGAATATCACTGGAAACTCTTACTTTAATTTTCAAAACTTCACGGTGAGGCGAAGATGAAAATAAATAATTTGAACGATGATTTATGTATGAATTTTCAAAACCGACTAAAAACCGTGAGTGTTAAACCCACATTTTTGGGGCAAAATGCAATTTTTTTTTTTTGCTAAATATTTTCCGTGAGCATTAGAGAAAACTTTATAAGGCATTTGGAAGCGGTTTTACGGTTTATTGAAGAATAAATGTATATTATAATATTTTAAGCAGAATGCTACGAAAATAAGTGGAAAATATAGTAGTGTGGCCCAAAACATTGTTAAAATGGGGTTACACCATCAAAAATATCAACGGAAAGTCTTACTTTAATTTTCAAAACTTCACGGTGTGGCGAAGGTAAATTTAAATAATTTGAACAATGATTTATGTACGAATTTGCAAAACCTATTAAAACCCGTGAGTGTTAACCCACGTTTTTTGTGAAACATGCAAATTTTTTATTTTCGTGTTAAATGGAAAATATAAAGCATAGAGGATCCACTTCCCTGGATGAAGTGGACGTGTACATATAAGGCATTGAAAAATTAACTAGAAACTATAATGTTAGCCCATGTTTTTTTTAGCAAAGTGCAAATTTTTATATTTATAAAATATTTTTAATCAAAGTGCAAATTTTTATATTTATAAAATATTTTTTTTCATGATTAAAAGTAACTTTATAAAGCAGTTGAAAATGGTTTCACCATTTATCGAGCCATAAATATATTTTTAATAAACAACTCGTTGTGAGGCTAAGCCACTTAGTACTGCAATCTAGTGGTATTCCTCTTCACTTGCAAGTGAGAGATCTTAAGTTTGATTCTTGCAAAATGCGAGTTTGAACAATATTATTGCTAGCTTATTGTGATGTTAGTTTGGTATTGCTGTGCTTTGAAAAAAAGATGCTTCTGCTGTGCTGTGAGAATAAGCAGCTGTGAAATAAAGCAGTAGAGTGTTTGGTAAACTTTTTTGTAAAAGTGATTTTGAAAAGAAAAAAAATACTATTATAGTGTTTGGTAAACTTTTATGTAAAACAGATGTGAAAAAAAAACCAGTTTTTCAAAGCTGGGTTTTGCAGCTTCTTGTTTTTGGCTTTTTTTTCACCCAAAACTGTGAAAAAAAACTGAAGCTGAATGTTTACCAAACATAAAAAAGCTCCCAGTTTTTTTTTTCTTCAGAATCACCTCAATACCAAACCATGCCTAAGTCCACTCCCTCCACCTTACTAAAAATAATATCTTTTGTTTCAAAAGAATAAAATAAAAATAAAAATAAATAGCTTAAATTAAATTATTTGTTTTGGAACTTTTGAAGGTATATAATAAAAAGTGAGAAAACGATTGCATTTGGGGAAGGAAAAAGACATGCTGCGAGGAGTAATTCCACGTGTCGGTGTCTGAAAGAATCGGAAAAAAGACTTATCTTTTTGGTGGCTATGGAATCTAGAAAGGAGAAGGATTCTCTACACTTCCACTTCCTATATACTTTCATCATCTCTTGTTTTTATGATAATGGTTAAGACACGTCAATATTTTATATTACTATTATTTTTTGTCTTATTATCTTTATAAAAAAATTAATATAAAATATTAACGTGGTTTAATCGTGATTACAAAAATATAAAAAGATAGAAATGTATGAGAAGTGGGAGCGTAGAGAATCCTTATACGACGGTCAGTTGTCCCTCTCAACAAAAATCAGAAACGAAGCAAACAGCGCTTGGACTTGGCTGGCTAATGGCTATGAGCTCGCCACACATACCTACAAGGGAGCGGTTACGTATAACTTGATTTCCTTATTTTATTTAATTTTTTAATTTTAAAATTTTGGCAAATGTTATTAATTTCATTTTTCTTTCCTTTGCTCAGTTGGCACTTGGCAGCATTTAGCTAACTACCACAACCAACTGCCAAAGCATAATTCACCATGCCTTCTTCATGAGTCATGACATGCCAAAGCTGCTCCACCACCACCACCACCACCACCACCATGTTAGCCCACAAATTCCACCGCCTCCACCTCCGCAATTCCCCCCAGTTCCGATGCGTTCTGGACCAAATCGCCCCCAATCTGGCCGTCTCGGCGTCCCTTAGCTCCGTCTTCACCTCTGCCAACGTCATCGGCGCTGCCTCCGGCTCTAGCTCTCTCCACGGTGCCGTCACCTCCACCATCACTCAAGTCGCGGTCACCGCCGTCGCCATCGCCTCCGGGGCCTGTCTTTCCACTAAGGTCGATTTCCTGTGGCCCAAAATGGAAGCCCAGCCAGGTGAACAAATTAACTTCCGTTTTCCATTTCTGGTTAGCAATTAAACCTTGATTATCTATGCTTAAACTTAATTAATCAATGCGGTGGGTTTAGGTTCTGATGTGGTGGAGGGAGTGGACGTGACTGGATATCCTATCTTCAATGATCCAAAGGTTTGCTATCTTTTTATTATCTGATTACTTCAAAATATATACAACTAGTCTGCAATTCCACTAAAACAATTTGTGCGTGTGTGTGTATGTGTGAACTGTGAAGGCAGGTGCAAAAGGCTGTTGCATTTGCTAAGAAAGCCCACCACGGCCAACTGCGCAAAACCGGAGACCCTTATTTAGTCCATTGCATTCATACAGGAAGAATCTTGGCCATGCTGGTTCCTGCAAGCGGCGAGCGAGTATGAATCTTTCTTGCTTGTCACCCTGTACTTTTACTTTCAATATAGTATACTGTATACGAACTTCCTCGTACAAACAGAACAAGTTTTTATTTTATCCCATCAATTCCATAAAAGAATCTGAAGTTTGGTGCAGGCTGTTGAGACTGTTGTAGCCGGGATTCTCCATGATGTGGTGGACGATACATGTGTAAGTTTCTCCGATATACAACAAGAGTTTGGTGATGATGTCGCGAAGCTGGTAGCTGGTGTTTCCAGGTTAAGCTACATAAATCAGGTATTGTAACCTGGTTACGTAATTTGGATTCCTTTCTTAGTAATCTGGATTCATCTGATGTCAAATATGAAGCAATTCACCTCTGAAATTTGAGGGATGATAATTTTAATCAACCGGTCTCATTATCTGCAGCTTTTACGGAGACACCGCAGGATAAATGTGAACCAGGGAAAACTTGGTCATGAGGAGGTACATGAATCACTATTTTACGTCATCATATAGAATCAGTTATACTACTCCAGTTTTCCATGTCTGATGCTATTAATCTATCAGGCAAATAATTTACGAGTTATGCTTCTGGGCATGGTTGACGATCCACGTGTTGTGCTTATAAAGCTTGCAGATCGTCTTCACAATATGAGAACAATGTACTGACTCTAAACTTCCATGAATATTACAAGCTCACGCTGTTTCATTTACTTTGCTTATCCACTATGAAGTTTTTGGCTCATAATACTGTTCAATGTGTTACATTCTATAACGTTTTACAGTTACGCTCTCCCGCTGCCAAAGGCTCAAGCTTTTGCAAGGGAGACCTTGGTAATTTGGTGCTCGCTGGCTTCCAGATTGGGTTTGTGGGCGATGAAAGCTGAACTGGAAGATCTGTGCTTTGCTGTTCTTCAGGTCTGATCACAATCTTCCTTTAAAATAGTTGTGGAAATTTGACATATTAAGCAAGACAATCATAGAATAGTGAAAGTTTTATGTATCTAAGACGGGAGATAATTGTATGTTTATGGCACCCAAACGTATCCTAGGGTAGCTCCAATTCGAAACTAGGTATTATGATATTACCTTTAGATTCTGATATAGATGTGCGATTGATGCTGTTTAGTATTTTTTTTAACTCAGTTCTATGTCCTTGCTATACCATTTGCAGTTCCGTCCCCAATTTTTATGTTCTAATCCAGTAAACCTTTTTGTATGTCATAAACAGCCTGAGATGTTCAAGAAAATAAGAGCTGATCTAGCTTCTATGTGGAGCTCTAGTAACAAAGTAGGAAATTCAAAAAGAAAATCCAGTTTGCTGTCCTTAAATGGAAGAAGCTCAATTTCCGACAACGAGGGGCCCGTAGCAGTTGATGAAGATGTCACAACCATGAAGGCAAGAATTTAAAAGAAATTTTTTAACTCCTATCTGAATATTGCATCCTAAAACTTTAGAAAGTGACGTTAAAAGTATATATTTCAAGTTAAGGCCACTGCTCAGATCTTTTTTGTAAATTATTCTCAGGATCTTTTGGAAGCTGTAGTGCCATTTGATGTATTGTTAGATCGAAGAAAACGGTCTAAATTTCTTAATACTCTAGGACAAGGTTTGGACACTCACAGAAGACCAAAGGTTGTGCAAGATGCTGGAATTGCTTTGGCATCTATGGTAATTTGTGAGGAGGCCCTCGAGCAGGAGTTGATCATATCAACTTCGTATGTTCTTTGCTGTCTCCTTTTTCATTTCCTGCTTGCAATTTTATGAAAGTTATGTGCGACCACAGATAAATGTATATGTCATCATACAATGGACATGCTTCATTGTCAGTTTGGCTAATGTTGAGTGTTCCAACCCACGTTATGTTTTCAGTTATGTTCCAGGGATGGAAGTAACTTTATCGAGCCGCTTGAAAAGCTTGTATAGCATCTACAGCAAGGTTTTAACGCAACTTCACAGTTTAAAGACTAATGTGCTTGATTTTTGCAGTTATCACCAGATAAGCCCTTACATAGAATTCTCTGGCAAGTTTTAACACATCAAGTCTGTCTTTGCACTTGTAGATGAAACGGAAAGATGTCAGCATTAGTAAAGTTTATGATGCCCGTGCATTAAGGGTAGTTGTTGGAGACAAGAACGGAACTTTGCATGGGCCTGCTGTCCAGTGTTGTTACAGCCTTCTTGAGATTGTACACAAGTAACCAAATTGAACTTATCTTCTTTTTTTAATAATGTAACACTTGCCCTGCCCCAGACATTTTACTTTTTTCTTTTCTTTTTGTTTATTTGCTGTGGGATCTAGTTAAGTAATAGAATGGGGTAATTGAATGCATTAATGTGATCACATATGTTTATCTTAAGCGTAATGTGAATATGTAATAATGTTACTGCCAGCAACTTAATGTTCGACTATTGATAGAATTATTTTGCATACAAAGACCAGCTTACGTCTATAATTTGTTATGTGCAGGCATTGGACCCCAATTGATGGTGAGTTTGATGATTACATTATCAATCCAAAGCCTAGTGGCTATCAGGTCAGTTTTCCAGTTCATGCTTCCACTAGTTTTAGAAGGTCGATATAAATGATTTGGCTCCGTTTTTCTCAGTTCCTAATAGCCTCCGAGTCTCCGACCCTTGAGCCATGTTGGACTATTCTGTCTGAATGTGGTATATGTTTATGTAATGTACATGCTTTGTGCCTTTATCGGAGTCCACTTTCGATATCTTACCGTGAATACCCTTCTGCAGTCTCTGCACACTGCAGTACAAGGTCCTGACAGATCACCCTTGGAAGTTCAAATACGAACACAGGTGTCAAATGTCTTCCAACTTAAAGGAGGTTAGAGTTACTTGTTATTATTGTTCTGACTTAGCTGATAATCATTTCATCTTTTTTAGAGGATGCACGAGTACGCTGAACATGGACTTGCAGCACATTGGCTTTATAAAGAGACTGGAAATACGTTTTCTAACATAAGCAGTCCCGATGATTCTGAAATAGACGTATCATCCTTTTTATCCAAAGATATTGAGGACCAAAGTTCTACAGAAGATGATTTTTCTCAGAAGTATGATTTGTTGAAAATTGGACATCCAGTCCTTAGAGTGGAAGGGAGTCATCTTCTTGCCGCTGTTATCATTAGGTACGTAACTACTTGATGCCTATACTGATAGAAGTAATTCCGACAAATCTGGTCAATCCCAGATTTCCAGCAAAGTCCAATTATGAAATCATATCTTTCTGATTATGTATTCCTTATATGTACTTTCTTGTAGTTTACGTATACTTGTACATCAAGGCTTGTATTCATATATAATCATGATCAATACAATCCTCAGACTCATCGAGGAATTCAGAAAACTTACCACGTGCCATATTCTTTTAACATGAGTTACTCTATGAGCATTCCAGTGACCAAGTTTTGTGTTAAACTTGACATTGCAGAGTAGAGAAAGATGGAAGGGAGTTGATAGTTGCTGTGAGCTTTGGGCTTGCTGCTTCTGAAGCAGTAGCTGATAGAAAATCTTCTTTCCAAATAAAACGGTGGGAAGCCTATGCAAGATTATACAAGAAGGTTGACTTTCTTTATTTCAAAGATTGACTCCACTGCATAATTTCTGAAACTTTACTCGTGGAAAGAACTCGAGATCTTAGGATAGTTTGTCAACGTAGTTGTCCTGCTCCCAAGCTTTCTTAATCTTCAAATCATCCTCGCCCTTGTCCCTCACGTTGATATTTCTGCAGTCAAATTGGTATCTCCCGGTTGAGTTCCATCATGCTCTAACTCCTTCAAGTTCGGTGGTATATGGAGAATTTTGTAGACGAGCTGTCGGTATAGAGAATATCAAGTGACCCCATTTGCTCTGATTTGGTATTCCAGGTGACGGATGAATGGTGGTGTGAACCAGGACATGGGGATTGGTGCACCTGCCTAGAGAGATATACACTCTGTCGAGATGGGATGTACCACAAGGTATGTTTGACATGTACTTCCTGAGATTTGTACACAACGCAGATCCTTCATACAACTCAATGATGCTCAAAATCATCTACAGTAACCCGAGACCCAAACCGAAGCATACAAGTTATCGTGGGTACGAATAGATCATATGATGACTGTAATTGCTCTCTTAAATAATTTAACTAGCGTATCCTTCTGCAGCAAGACCAGTTTGGGCGATTACTTCCAACCTTCATTCAGGTCATTGATTTGACAGACCAAGAGGAATCGGAATATTGGTCTGTTGTTTCTGCTGTTTTTGACGGAAGAGAGCTCGACGATGTTACATCCGCAGCAAGCTTTAGCTCAGTTCCGTCCACTTCCATGGAAACTAGCATCAACAACAAGGTTTTCCTGTGAATGCATATAATTTTAATTATTCAGCGTGGTAGTCGCTTGCTAAACAAACTTGGTGCCTAATTGACGCGAATTAATATCTGCTTTCGGATTCTAGGTGCGTTTGTTGAGGACGATGCTGCGCTGGGAAGAACAGCTACGCTCAGAAGCAAGTCTTGGACAAGCAAAGCATAGCAGCAACTTTTACCGCAGTCCAGGTTCTGTTGTCCTCGGAGAAGTGGTGGTTATATGTTGGCCCGATGGTGAAATAATGCGGTTGAGAACCGGCAGCACCGCAGCAGATGCCGCAAGAAGAGTAGGACTGGAGGGAAAACTGGTCCTGGTTAACGGTCAGCTGGTTTTACCCAATACAAAGCTCACAGATGGCGACATCGTTGAAGTCAGAGCCTAAGAAATTTGCAAATAAAAGTCTCATTGTGAATACTGACTAATTAGAGGGAAGAAACTCTTATGTCCTGGTTCTGTGTCTGTATTACCTGCTATTCATTTCTTCCAGGATGAGATTGAACAGATAGTTCAATGTACATATGACAAAGTTTACACTCGAAATTAAAAAAAGAACAAAAAAGAAAAGTAGATTTCCGCTACCTGCAGTTACAAAGTGGCTTCCGGAGCTTTAATTCTCTCTTGAATCCTTAAAAACCTCAAGTTTCGGGTTTTACCTGCTTCGGAGCCTCAGCCTCAGCCTCGCCTCCTGAAACTGGTAAGTTTAAACGATGGATCTCGAAGGAAGACCATGTCTAGCTTAGTAGGAAATGAGGGGGATATAAGGCTGTCCTTGCTCGCCACTTGAAATTTCCATATATGGCTCGGACATTTATCTTGCCTTTCCCCATATCTCAACACCAAAAGCATTGTACCAAGTGAAGTGGGCAATATAAATGCTGAACAAATCCCTTCAAATAAAGCATTCAAAAAATTGTAAATACATCATTTAAGCATAAATATGAATAAGAATCTTCCCGGATCTATGTGGCCAGCCAGTATCCGTGCTTTCCGGTATTAATTGCTGCTAACCTGCAAGCCGGAGACCAGAGTAAATGAATCCAAGTTCCTCACTTAGAAAACCCGACCTTAATAGGAAGGGTTAATGCAGGAACTGATGAGTTCTTGACTACATCACTGGAAAACTAAGAATTATTGGTCTGCACTGAATTTGCGTCTGATGACCCAACTATATCTTCAAAAGCTTCCATGGCAATGGTCATGTCATCGTCGATATCAGCTTGCTCTACCTCTGCCATAACTTCATCCCTATCGCCGCCTACCACAGGTTCCACCCCATTTTGCACTGGATCAGAGTGAATTTTAGGTTCGTCAATTGCTTTCGCTGGTTCAACTGAATTTTGCACCGGGGATTGTGGATATGGATCCGTTGAGACTGTCAGCATAGATGTCACCAATAGATTCTACAAGCAAGAAAGTGCTAGTTGTAATGCTACGATTCAAAAGGTAAGAAAATGAAACTAATAATATGCAAGTTGTAGCTTTGATATACTTCAATATTAGTTAAAATAAGGCGGCAAGGATTTACTCAAAGGGAAGAGTTTTTTCAGCCCAAAAAATAATACGGAAGCATTAGAGCAACCTTATATTATTTAAACTATGGAGGCAATGCTCGAAACCGATGGAATAAGTAAATGGTCAAGGAGATGGAGCAATCATCAGCAGCCTCAGGTGCAGTGAGAAAAATAGTCAGATTAAAAGAATATCAGAAATAAAGGAAAACATTTGCATCAGGTTTTTTATTTATTTACCTTTTCTAATGCAAGAGCAAGCTTCGAGAGATTTGGATAGATTCTTTTTGCATCCAATAGGATCTGTTTGACAAAAAATTCACCAAAAAAATTAGATATGGTAAAGATAGAACAGGAATAGTAGTACGTTGAACGTATCAGACAAAAATATATGCAAGCACTCGCTAAAGGTAGGCGGCGAATAGCGTAGTAGGGTGAAAAGAAGGGCGAGAGTATAATAGCAGTTCCAGAAAAGGAAAGACAAATTCAACCCTTCTAGTTCAATAATCGGAGCTCAAAAAAGTGGCAAACAGAGATGAATGACACAATCATGAAGCATAATACAGAGATGTAAAGACAGAATACACACCTCACAAAGCCTCTGAAGGGTAAACGGAGGACCTTCGGTAAAACTATGAAGAGCTGCAATGAAGAAACAAGCTACAAGCAATTATGATAGAAAAAGAGAGCTGAAAATTCTATAAAACTATAGACCCTAACACCCATAGACTAGAAATTTTAGGTCCACATCCTCTTTTGTGATTGTTACGCCTACTGCCCAAACCTTGATTTGACTATTAGCTAAAGTCCAAGTACATCATCCCACCCATTTTTCACCAAAACCCAGAATGACCTAGACTGCCAGTACATGAGACAGTGGTTGGGTATTAGATCACACAGATCTCAACGAATACCAAAGGGCAGTAACCCATATAACGACACATCAATCAAGTTATATGATCAGGCAAATGAGAATACCTTCATCCAACCTCTTCTCGAGCTCAGGATAGGTTTCTCCTAAAGAAGTAACTTGCTGCTCACTTGCCATTTTTTCCTCAGGATACTCCAACAGAACCTTCAGAAATCAAAAAATAAGAGCGATAGAGAGATGGAGAGAGATATATATATATACATATATATATATATCATAAACATGAAACTAGAAAGCAATCATGCACAACCATTAAGAGTGTTTGCGTGCATGTGCAAGAATGCATACAGTGACAACCATAAATAGCTGAAGGCCAAACATGCTGGCATGCTTCCCCATACCTGCTTCAACTGAAAGGATAGCATGCTCTTTAATTTGTCCCAATCATGCCTGTAACATATGAGTAACAAGAACGGTTAACCACCAAGCAGAATGTTTGTTTTTTGTGCATCATACCAAAGAGTAAACACAATCAAATACGCATACATGACATGCTCCAAAAATAATATATTAATAACTAAACACGGATGAGGGAGTTACACAATGAAGATGACAGCTTACCAAAATTTCCCAGTGGATGCAATAACTTCTAGCACGTGTCTAACTTCTGCTTCAGAAAACTCCAGCTTCGACTCTTTACATCTAAAATATCAAGTTCACCAATACTTTCATAATATGAAATCAAAAACAAAACAAATGAGTAACATAAATTGCACGGAGAAGACTTTGGAGCCCTCAATGTGACGTGAAAAAGTAAATTTCCATAACATCGTCGCAATCATAGGGGAAAACAATTACTGATCCCTAAAAGATGGAAGTTACTAAAAAAATGCATATTGATTAGATCTCTTAACAATTGAATTTCTACTAGACTGGATAACATACTATGATAGGGCAAACTATACAAAAAATAACCTGATCCCTCACTACATGAATGTGAAAGGTCTCTGATCCTTAAAATGTCCCTCACCCTCGGGGTCAATAACACGTTTTATTTTGTTATCAGTGAAGAGCATCAATAAGGCCCTCTAGTCCAGCGCATAGAAAACCTAGAGAGTGTACTTTCACTGCGGCTCTTAACCAACTAAATCTACAAGTGCCTCGCAAACCAATTTAAATCTAAAATTCGATAAGAACTTCAAAATAAACTGTGTATGATACATATTCAAATGCAGAGGGAAGGAAGAATTTACAGATTATCTACGCCATCGGGAAGCATGGCCTCCTGTTGATGATCAGCATTGCTGGTAGAATTCATTGAGGGCTGTGAATTTTCATTTGATGGCATCTCCATTTAGAGCCCTCTTAACCTACAATTCATGGTTAAAATCAAAAATCCATTTGGCTGCTGAAAAATAACATTCACCTGAATTCCTCAATTTTAACACGAATTTGAATTCCAGTAACTTGAAACTCCTAATAACATGAACAAGTAAAAAATGCTCCTGCAATAAGTAAATTTTGAAACTTTATGCTCTCCCACTCCGTTTGGTTGCCGAGAAAAACCGAGCCAGAAACACTAACTCGCACCTAAAAAGATGAAATAAATAGGAGCAGTCAACAAAATTTCCGAAACTTCTTTCATCTTTTCACGGCGGGGCATTTTCCCGGCAACCAAACAGAACATGAGAGATTGAGATAGAGATGAAGAGGACTTACCAAGCTTTGGGATTTTCTGAGAGACCGACCCGACCCGAACCAAATCGAATCAATCTCTGTTTAGAGAAGAGAGAGAGAGAGAGAGAGAGAGAGAGAGAGTGGTGATGGACTGTAAAGACACGAAGTGTAGAACGGGAAAGTCCCTGAATTGTAGGTTAAGAGGTGGTGAGACTGCGAGTAGTCTCGTCACGTGACCAACAACTGTGGGTGGGCAAGGCTGGCGTTGAGATTTTCTGCATCTATTTTTGCATGTGATCTTTCTATATCTTTGTTAATTGGCTGAGGATTTAGTTTTTTTTTTTACTACTTTAATTATTGTTAAGTTAACATTAATTATGTTTAGTTCAATTAAAAAGGCACAGATGGACCACAGGAAAAAATGAGTGCATAAAATCTCAACTTCTCATGGAGGGCCATTGTGACTTGGGCCTTATCTATTTAAGCGTGACGGTATTTCAAGTTAATTTTGTAATGTCATACGTATTTTATTTAACAAATAAATTAGTGATTAGCTTGAAATACTGTTCTAAAAAATCCTTATTGCATGAAAATTCTTCCTTGGTCCGTATTTTTTATTGGATTAATTAGTTTTTTTTCCTTCTCCATGGAATTATTGGGCCGATGTTAATTGGAGTGGGTGACAAGTAATGTGTGTGGATTAAGACCCCATATGAAAAATTACCATATCTCGCAGTAATTTAAGATACCTCGGAAACACTTCTCAAACTCGAGTACAGAAAATAAATGCATTACTCTATCCAACTTGAATAATAAAATGATGCACTAGTAATTTAAGAGCTCTCGAAAACCCTTCTCTTACTATATTATCCTTGATTGCAAAATCGCAGCTGATCAAAACAAGTCCCAAGTTCAAATCACCTTCTCCGTTAATTGAAAAAAAAAAAAAAAAACACTCCACCGTCTTGACCTGTTTGAGACATTTTCTTCTTGCATATAGTAAATAAGAAGCGCAGTAATAAAACAATAATTCATTCCAAAAACCATTTACTTATGTGTA
>JADOBS010301874.1:0-12861 GCA_015708375.1 Cydonia oblonga
CATTGAAACAAAATAACTTAGTCATCTAACCACAAGTGTCGGATTTTACTCCATTTGATCTTGATCTTCTGATGAAGTTTCGTTTTGGTCTGATGAAGTTTCGTTTTAATCTTGTGAAGTTCTACTTTCGGCAAAGGGCCATTGTAAATATGCTCTTCCGCTGAAGGATCATGCTGAACATGCTCTTGGAGCAAAGGGGATGAAGGCGGTGAAGGGGATGAAATCGGTGAAGGGTTGTCATGAATATGTGCTTGGGGTGAAGGACCATGGCTATGTTGGATATGTGCTTGGGGCGAAGGATCATGCTGAATATGCTCTTCCGCTAAAGGATAATGATGAACATGCTCTTGTAGCAAAGGGGATGAAGGAGGTGAAGGGGATGAAATCAGTGAAGGGTTGTCGTGAATATGTGCTTGGGGTGAAGGACCATGGCTATGCTGGATATGTGTTTGGGGTGAAGGATCATGCTGAATATGCTCTTCCGTTGAAGGATCATGTTGAACATGCTCTTGGAGCAAAGGGGATGAAGGAGGTGAATGAGATGAAATCGGTGAAGGGTTGTCGTGAATATGTTCTTGGGGCGAAGGATCATGCTGAATATGCTCTTCCGCTGAAGGATCATGCTGAACATGCTCTTGGAGCAAAGGGGATGAAGGAGGTGAAGGGTCGTCGTGAATATGTGCTTGGGGTGAAGGATCATGCTGAATATGCTCTTGGAGCATAGCGGATGAAGGCAGTGAAGGGGGTGAAAGGGGTGAAGGGTTATCGTGAATATGTGCTTGGGGTGAAGGGCCATGGCAATGCTGAATGTGTGCTTGAGGCGAAGGATCATGCTGAATATGCTCTTGGAGCAAAGTGGATGAAGATAGTGAAGGGAGTGAAGGATTATCGTGAATATGTGCTTGGGGTGAAGGGCCATGGCAATGCTGAATATGTGCTTGGGGCGAAGGATCATGCTGAATATGCTCTTGGAGCAAGGTGGATGAAGATGGTGAAGGGGGCGAAAGGGGTGAAAGGTTATCGTGAATATGTGCTTGGGGTGAAGAGCCATGGCAATGCTGAATATGTGCTTGAGGCGAAGGGCAGTAGCCGTGCTGAGTATGCGCTTGAGGCGAAGGGCAGTAGCCGTACTGAATATGCGCTTGAGGCGAAGGCCCGTGCTGAATATCTGGAAGATGATTCATAGACCATATATTTGTGGCGATGCTGAGGAATATTAGCAGGAGCATACATGGTAACAGTGACAAAGTATCAACCTGCACGTAATAACCACAATCAGCAAACGAACAAGGTACTGGAAAGATACGGGGAAAATCATAACAAACAGATGACAAATTACATCAGTGTTCGCAAAAAGTACAGACCTTTCTTCTACGAGGAAGATGTTTCTCGGCATGCTCAAGCGAATAGCGTATCATGTCAACTATTGTCAACTCAGTTGCCGGATCACTGCTTTCTACTAGCACAAAGAGAAACATCTAATTTTGTAAAAATTAATTAATATGAAAACCATAAAGGAGAAGGGGATAACTTCAAGGGTCACCTGGGATGTCAAAAATTTGAGTTGTAGGAGGAATACCAAGCAGTTCTCCCAAATGGACACGAACACGAGCACGTTCATCAAGTGAAAGTAAATCACCATGCGTGACGACAAGAAGGGGTTTATCATCTGGAAGAAAAAAAGGAGACGTACTGACTAAACACCTTAATTTCAAGTTTCCAACACTTCCCTTCCTTCAAAATATTGAAATAAAGTTTGAGTCATAAAAACTCAACATCCAAATACCTTTAAATGCCAAGTATGGAGAGTTGAAAGCTGAGGCGATCATTTCAGTATATCGTGTCTCTGCATCTTCATCGCTTTCCATTGATTTCAGAACTGAGAGGCCATTAACAACAAATATGACAAAATTAACGTTCCTGATCTCACTGGACAGATAACCATCCTCACGAGCTTTGTACATCATCGTATTCCTTAAACTTTGACTGTCTGAATCCCTGAGAGTCAATTGACATCAATTGAAGTGAATGAAAGTAAACAAATTCGTAAAGCCAAAAGGAGAGGGCTGTACAGACTTGGAAATTCAGACCTCATAACAGGCTCCCCGTGGGGAACACCATTTTCCTTCCAGTGCTTCAGTATTATTATGTTTTCGAGTGAACTATCAGACAAACTACGGGTATCATAAAGGCAAAAAGAACTCGAACATCTTGGTATCATATATCCGTGGAGGAAAAAAGTTCCATCTCCAACAGATGAATTATCTGGCACAAATGAAACAATACAGGTGAAGCTGTGGAACATAAATAACCAAGTTCATTCACAAATAAGCGTCTTTAATGATTCAAAACTGAAGCCATACATGATACTTGGGCTCTTTCAGAGGCAAACTCGTCATCTTCAAACACTTTCGATATTCTATTTACAAGACTGCTCTTTCCAGATCCTTTTGGACCAACCAACAAAAGCGTTGTCGTCTTTGGCACATCATAATTCCTCGGCTTCACAGAACCTACTCTGTCAATCCACGCACCCGGGCGGTAGCTGTAAAATTCATGAAGCCAAATCACTCGAAGCAAACATATATAACCAATCTAGCCAATGTATACAATACAAAATCCTCAACACACAAGATATTCCTGAAATGATATCAAAGAAATGCCTTAATTTTCTGAAAATTCGAATTGATCTCAACGAGTTATTATTCCACTACACTGACCACAAATGACAAAAAATACCGGAATAGTTCTGATATGTTAATGCGTAAAATTTTCTATCCCACATAGTTCTTAAATCGAAGGGGCTTGTACTAAACAAATATTATACCTCAAGATTTTGCTCTTGGCTTCTTCCAAATCCTTGCTTCGAATCCGCAAGTCATCATATCCCTGCAAAATTTTCCTATAAACATTTTCCCTCCTCTGATCAGCTTCAAAATCCAAAGACGCAGAAGAGTTTTGACTTCCCAATCCGCCAAAATTTCGAAAAACCGGCCCATTTTGTTGATCCAGCACAGCATCCTTGACACTCAGACCATCACTGCTCCATTGAAAACCATAAACCACTTTTAAAGTTAAACTCTCACAAACAGTGCATGTGTTTAATACAATCACGAGGGTCAGATATAATTCGATAGTAATTGTATTAAATACGTGTAATACGAACAAAAAATCGAAACATGGGTTCCGAGAATCACGTCCTATAGCTCAAAACCAAATTTGATCATGCGTTTTTCATCATAGTTTCTCGGGAACCAAACAGCAGGAAGCAAGAAACCGAGAAAACGACTGGGACCATGGGAAAACATGAGGTACCTGAGAATTTGTGATGAAAGTTGGGAGGAATCTTGGTCGAGTAAGAAGTCTTCTTCTTGCCCTGTATCTGTAATTTTACCATTAAATAAATAGTCGGTTATTAACTTCATTTACCCAAATCACATGTCAGAAAGCTAGCTTATGGATCAGCTGATGATTTACCTCTGCCATCGCCACCCATGTCAGCTCCCTGGGAGTTGCAGTCTTCAGACAGAGAGAGATAGACAGAGAGAGAGAGAGAGAGAGTAACTAAATTCGCAGAATATCTTTTAAGGAACCAGGTTGACGAAGACGACGTACCAGCCACCTGAAAAGGAGAAGATGCGCAAACTGTTGCCACCTGTCGTGCATCACCCATTAATTTATATTTTCTTTTTAATTTAATCCCTTTTTTATTTTTTTTATTTTTTTTATTGATCATGTATTTAATTCATCTTATTTGGCAGATTTTACCTACATCTGTGGCTGTCTTGTCGTTAGACATAAATAGCACCCACGCCACGTCCAAGGCTCTCGCTAGTCGTTACACATAATAGCATTTCCCTCACATTAACCAATTAATAATATGTGAAATCTTTTTATGATTTATTTTGATTAAGATTTTTCCTTTCTTTGTAATTTCAAATTCACAAGATAACAGATTCTAATTTGAGCGGTGTTACTACTATTTGATCTAATTCAAGCCCGCTGTTGACTAAGTCCCATTCCTCCTTATTATAAAACAAAATAATCTTTCTTATTAATTTTTAGATATGACATTCGAACTTCAGATCAAAGGAGCCAAAGTGGCAAGTAAGCAAACATGTCAAAGAACTCGTTTGGAAGTGCTATTAAAATGAGTGAAACGCTTTTTAGTAAAATGTTATAGAACCAATCCTCGACAAATATATAGTGAATCCTGAAAATGTACTTAAAGTGCTTTTAAAACTCAAAAATATTTTCTCTAAACATATTTTCAGTCATTTAAAAGCATTTCCAAATGAGCCCTAATAACATAGAATTCATGGAATGTCATCATCCCTGCTTTCCATTATATCGTAGTAAAATGTAGTAAAAAATTTGGCATGAGGGCAATGTGTTTCCACTTTCTTGTGTACTATTTGTTTAAAATCCAAGTCTCTCTAACCTAACAAAAAAAAATCCAAACCTAAGGTCATCTTCAACCGAATGATAGCCCTCTGGTCATTCAAAAAATTAATATTTTAATAAACAGTGCAGGGCTATATTTCTTATCATCTCCAACCGAGGGGCCAGAGGGCCACATGCAAAACATAGCCCTGTGACAAAAATTCATCTCCAACCGAGAGCCAAAGGGCTATAGTATGGAATGTGAAGAATTGAAATAAAATGAGGTAAGATAGTATGACATGGTGAAAAATATGTGAGAAATAGTGTAGGAAAAAAAATTAGAAATTAATAAAAATAAAAAAAAGAAGAAGAAGAAGTGGGCCTGCTAGCCTAATTGGCTGGTTTTGGTCGTTGGGCTCCACAAGCCTTTTGGTCTAGTCCTCAGTTGGAGACGATTTTTGTGTCATTTCGGATTATTTTCGACCTTATGATCCTTTGGCCGGATCGGTTGGAGATGGCCTAATTTTATCATCTCATGACAGTCAACTCGAGGCAACACATCCCTCAAACGTATATCTTCTTATGAGGCACAACGAGCAGACCAAAAGACCCCTTCCCTTGCTAACATAACAAAGCCCTGAATAATATGCACAAACACGTGATTAGCGTACATTATGACACGATTCTATATAAATTTTTCAGTTAAAGAAATCAAAGAAGGAGAGTTGCACCATCATACAGTTCACATACCTGAGTAAGTATACTGCAGATGTAGAAAAATGATGCAGTGACAAGCTCCGCCTGAAAACCCAGATGCTGGTTTCCTCCTCCTCCCCTTAAGAGCGAAAACATCAGCAGAGTCGATTTGCATAGCTTCTGCCCACCCTTCGGGAATGCTTTCAACCTCGGGTGCACCCACTTTGAGCTTCCTTTGACTCTCAACCATTCCTGCTGAACAGCCATTCCTGATCATCAAAATCAGACTCGTCTTTTATCTTGGGGATGGACAGTATCTCACTCAGATACTTGGAACCGGGATGTGGTGGTTTTGTAGATGCTGTACCGTTCTCTTTAACTTTAACACTAGAAGATGATGGTTTTGTTGAGCTTGCGTTAATTATGGGTTCCTTGATGTCTGCTTTACAATTGTTGGCTGGCCTCTCCTCTGATAAAAACTCGGGAACAGTTTGGCTTGCTTCAAATTTCCTTCTATTTTTCACAATTTGACTAACGGGTGACCCGATAACAATTAATTTGTTAACTAATTGACCAAAATTTTGTTAATTTTTCATGTTGTTTCGTGTCAGATTAACAAATGGTCACCTTGTTATAAATTGTAGTGATTTTATTTCAAACTCATGACCAGATATTTAGTTGATTTTGACTTTAAAAGAAGAAAACGAAAATAATTCAAACCGATGGTCAACTGCTTGGTTCAATTGGTTTGGGTTGTTTGGGCTTCCATATAGTTTTTAAAAACAGAATTTTCCGGATAATGGGCACCTCTATCTGAAAGTGGATGCTCGTTGTTGTGTGTACCCTATTTATATTATCTTGTGTATTGACAAAACCTTCCTTTTCTAATGTTCCAAATATATATTGGAAATTAAACAGATACATGATTTAATTTCTCCAATATAACAAAAAATAAAATAAATAAACATACATCATAGATTCTTAATATAAGATAATATTTAATGTCAGATCATTATATTACACACCTTGAAAATTTTCTTAATTTTTCTAGTTTGAGTTTAGATTTTGAATTTATAGTATATAATTTTAATAAATACATCGTCAATACATATTATAATCATCCTAAAACATTTTTCAACTTCTCTCAAGTTTAGAGTTTAGATTTGAGGTGTTAAAATTGTTTTGATGAGATTTTTTTTTTTTATGTGCAAAACTTTTCAAGTGCACTAATACATTGACTTCAGTTATTAAAACCGAAAGGCTGAATGTGCACCGAAGAATTCAACTTGATTACAACGTAATACTATGCATTGGTGCAGGGGCGGAGGCACTATAAGGCCACTATAGGCCAAGGCCTACCCCCACATTTTAAGGCTTTATAAATATTTAGTATTATATATATATATTTTTTTGTATTATACTTCTTAGTTTACACAAAACTCTTAAATTTTATTCACAAATAATTAAATAAGAGGTCACTTTTTCTTTGAAACTCCCAACAACACTCATTCAAAAACTAAATTTAAAATCTTATTTTATAAACAAATCAATAACTATTAGATTTAAAATCTAAAATCTAGTTTAGTTTTATCAAATAAAATTCTTTTATGTTGCCAACCGAAGAATAATAAGCCATGAGCTTCTCCTCTTCCCTTTCTTGAAATGTCATGTGATGACCTATCTTAAATTATTATATATGCTTTCTTCCCTTGTGTGTAAAGTGACGATATTGCTCCCGTTGGCTTAGTGACGTGGATGTACATATACATTTCTAAATTCACGTGATCACACCCACACATACACACACGTGCATACCCTCCTTCTCTCCCTCATCTTCTTGACTCTTCTTAGTCCGTACAACTGAGAGACCGTCACACTCAAACTATACTAAATCATCACTAATCGAGTCTTTGGACACCAACATCATCTTCCTCGCGACCTCACGAGCTCATCCATACCTTTAGGTTGTCGAACAGACAACAGGGATCTCGGAAACCATAAGCTTCGGCAAGGTGTGATTTTACTCCGATGTGATCGTGGACTTTTCCCAAGGTTTTAAGGCTTGAGGAGGTTCCTAATTGACTCTATAAGGACCTTGGGATTGTTTTGGAGTAGTTTGGACGTCAAAACACACAGGTTCGAAGAGTTGCAACTTTGGCTGGATTCCAAGGGTTTTTCCGACCAATTCTCGTAGGTTTTTGGACCTCTAATAGGTATGGTTGTGTTCTACTCTTCAAGACCTTCAAATCCATATAAATTTCATGGATTTTGGTTGAGAAATAAAGAAGATATTGAACTTTGAAAATTTTCTAGAAACCGGCGAAACCAGACAGAGGCGCACAGCGGCTCTAATGAGGCCCACCGAAGAAGAAGAAGAATATTCTATCAATTTTGACGGAATATTCTAACGGCGTCAGGTAACACAGTTAGAATTTAACAGAATATTCCTAAATGCCGTTAGGAATTTCGTCAGTGTGCCAAGCACGTGCCTGCGCGCGGCAGCACGTGAGGGCGCGTCCTGCATTCAAAAAAATTTCTAAAAGTATGGGGGTGTTCGTATTGTCGAGTAGATCACTTTGGTATATTCAAACACCCCATTTGAGTAACGTATGAGAAGTTATTCCTAGGGTTTGTATGTGTGCTTTAAAATTAACGTAAAATTAGTTATTTCGCATATAGGTGAGACATACCCCGATGACGAGCATGGACAAGCGAGATTGGGGGGCTACGATCCTGCTACTTATTAGTGAGTGAGCATTTTCTTTCTATATATATATATATATATATATTGTGGTTTCCAGAACATTTTTTTTTTAAAAATGATTTATGTTTTAAATGCCATGTCGAAAATGAGTTACATTTTTTTATAAATCATGAATTATATCGTTTGATGCTGCGGAGGCTCAAGTAAGCTTCAGGTGAGTATATTGTGATGGTATTGGTTGCATTGCACATTGTTATGCATAGATGCATTTAGAGCTCATCATTGCTGCACCCCGGTGTTAGTGCTCCCACCCGAGGCTAAGGCATAGTCCTTCACGTGATGTTCACCTCTCGCACCGCACGCTTACCTTGGATCCAATTTTGGTGCCAGTCTTGTCGTACAAACCACAATAGGTGATTCCGACTCGTAGGTGACCCGCGATTATTCGCACAGCCTTCACGTGATCGTAGCACTTGCGTATTTACACCCAGCCCTGTCTTACAAACCACAATAGGTGGTTCCGACGCGTGTGCTAGCACATATTGATAAGCTATAGGTCCAATCGTACAAGTCATATTAGGTGACTCCGATTGGCATATTATTTTATATTGATTTCACCTAGCTTACATCTTTTAGTGCGGAAACGTTATGACATGGCATACTTTAGTTTTCACTAGCCTTGTGCATTGATATTCGTATGTATATACGTAGTATTATTTTTTGGAAACTATACAGGTTTTACAGTGAGGGGCTATTATGTTCAGAAAAGAAAATTGTGTTTTCAAACGTTTTGTTTTTGCCCACTCACCCTTCTATTTTGCGCCCCTCCAGGTCCCAGGTACCTGTACATCTTGGTGGCTCACGAGGACTTCTCGGCGGTTCTGACGATCTACTAAATAATTGTAGGGGATCTTCTCCCCGTTTGTATAATTAGTACTTCGTTTGTCTGACTGCACTGTTGATACCTATGCTTTGAAACGTTTGTAGCTTGACTGGGTTACTTCCACATACTTAGTATTATCTTTAGTATAGCTAAGTTTTAATTGGTTTTTATTTATTCGCATTTTCTTATTATCATATGCACTTCTGTTGCACACTTGACTATATCACCCTCACGTGACTGCCAACACATCTTGACTTCGGCCGGGATGTGTCATGTCATATATTTTGTCCTCCAAATTCTCAATCCATTCTTCTCATTTTTTGTCCGAAAATTCCCAATTTATTCTATATTAACTTGGGTTGATGCTAGAGAGACTATCTACATATTTTGAGACCACGTGATGATATAACGGTTAATGGTTAGACTACTTCTTTAAATCATTAAAGAAGAAATCTAATCATCAACCGTCATGTTATGTGGTCTCCAAAATATGGTCTAAAACATTTTTCTCTAGCATTTTTCATTGCCTTGATATTGAAGATTAATTTCTCTTAATCTTCTTTAATTTTGATTAACTACTCCTATATTGACTTGATATTGGAAGGTTGATTTCAACATGAAAAAATGCATTTAGTGGCTCGTAAAATTAAATTAGCCCACAGCTCCAAACATGTATTGTACTCTCTTATAAATATTATCTATTTTTTTAACTTTGATTTGAGATCCTTCCTAACGTAAAATTCTGATTCCGTCACTGCATTAGGGTATAATACAAGCGTCGAAGGATGCCTTGATGCGATGCATTTGGGTCGTGAACGAAAGCACGCGTGGGTGTCCCCGCCCATTCGCAGTATTTACGCCAAGCATATCCATTGCCTCGTTTTTCCATTGCCTATCCACTCCCTGTCGCAATCTAAACGTCTGTCCACTTAAATTAAACATCCCCACATTCCCCCTCCCCTTCCCCTTCCCCTTCCATGCCACCACCACAACACCTATTAAAGGAAGACGCTTATGTTGGAAGAGATCTCAAGTTCGAGCGGGCGGTCGCCCGCCCGCTCGTTCACGCACGAGTTAAGGTGTCAAGTGAGATCGCTAAGAGTTTGTCATTGAAGACAATCACAACATAATCCGATCTCAGATGCTAAATCGTCAACCGTCATATTATCCAGGGACAGAATCAGATCATAACCGAAAACGCATATATCCGAGTAAAAATTCAACTGAGAAGCACACGGGAAGGAGAATGCAAGTGTTTGGAAAATATATTGAAGATTGGCTTTACAATATTGAAGAAGTAGAGTAAGAAAATTCTGAATACACTCTACATGTTCATGGTACAATGACAGACTATATGACAGTGCTCAATAAAACTCTATATTATCATGTGTAATAAATTACAGCCCATGTCATTCGTTCCAATAGCAGTGTATTAAATCATCTCACTTAGAGGCAATGGCTTTGTGGGAAGGGAGGAGACACGGTCAAAAATCTACCATCTAAGATGTTTGGCTGCAGGGATGGGATGGAGTAACCAGCCGATTGTGGAACTCTGACTGTCGGACGTTGAATTGAACTGCGATAAAGGGATGGGAAATTACAGATATCATGTTAGTCAATATGTTCCTGTGAATAAAACTCGCACACGTAAAATCCAACCACAAGACAACTATTATATATCATGCACAGCTTCTTGGTCTGTCGAAGTACAATCATAGCCCATAAGAGAGATACGGTCACCACAGCCATCATTATTAAAGCAAAAATGAAACATAATTTTGTCCACCGTCACCACATACACTGTCTATAAGATGAGCAGATTAAACATATTACTATATCGGCACGTGAACTGACCTGAATGATAAAGAAAAGGAAGGCTCTACTGGGGCACAAATTCCACCTTGATCCGGGGGCATAAGAGACCAAAAAACTGGGGAACAGTTGCAACAGCACATCAGTTTCAAGAAAAGAGAAGCTAATAAGAGAAGGTAAATAGTTTTTTCTCGTCTTAATCCACATTTCTCTCCCTGATTAAGGTAGCCTTCTGATCTGAAACGATGACATTAGAGAAAGATCCAAATAATTACCAGATCGTCCAGAACGATCTTCCAAACCAGAGCAAAATAATGCATCCTGCAAAATGAAATTAACATAATTCAAAACAACAGTAAAATATCTAGCATTTGGGTTCTAATGCTATGAGAAGCCACAAAGTATTGGTGAAAGAAGCCCGTGCACTCACCTCTTTCATACGATGAGGTGCATCATGGCCCACATCTGCAGGGAACAATTGCATGGTAAGATGAGTATAGCCCACCAAAAAGATATACAAAGAATACTCTAATTATGAAATAAAGAGGAGAAGAATGGAATCATCTCCAGTCAAACACAAATAATTTTAAGCTTGAAATTCCATATCATGAAATCTAAATAATGATGCATGGCAGCATGGGAGACAAAAGAATGTGCTACCAGAAGATAATGTCCAGAAGACAAAATAAAGTAGGTTCCACCATTCTGGGTTACCCTGAACCTAACTGGATGAGAGAAGCTAAAACGGAAGCTAGCATGCAAAGCACTGTTCTGGGCCACCCTGAACCTAACTGGATGAGAAAAAGCTAAAACAGAAGCTAGCATGCAAAGTACACATTGCAATAAAACCAAAAGCTTTTTTGGCAATAACTTGTTTTAAATTTTCCGTTTCCATCCCAATCCATGCCTTAAATACTGAGACCACAGGGACAATGATAATTACCAAAGTCTGGAACACTGGGCTTCACAGCTAAAGTCAAGCCAAGAAAGCAGTCCTCAGGTTCAGCACCAAAGTCCGATAGTTTCAACTCAAGTGTTGGCTTTGCCCCTGTGAAATAAGGCAGAGAAAAAAAAGAAACATTGAAAAAGATAATAAAATGAAAAATATTATTATTGGGCATGAATAAGGGAGGTAGGGGAAGGGGAAACCATACCCATGTTACTCAGCTTCAGGTCAAGTGAATCAGGGAGTGAACGAGGAATCCAGCCCACCTATTAGTAAGTTGATCACGTTTATAACATAGAACAGCGTAGAATAGAAGAAAACTTGAGAACACATATTACCTGGAAAAAAGGATGTTGTAATGATTCATCTGCAGTTGGTCTCCTTGATGGATCCCATGAACATAGTTCCTGCAGAGAGTCAAGAATGCAAGTTAATAAAGCATTAAACAGATATTTATAGTAATTACTGATGGACGAAAACTGTATAAAAAATTCTCACCGAGATTAAATCAATAGCTTCTGGGCTTGCATTTGGAATGATATCGGAGAGGTTTGCAGGCAAGATCTATTAAAAAAATAATATAGTGAGTGAAAGCCGAGCAATATGAATTGATAGTAACAGATCTATGCAAAAGCTTACCTTCTCATAATTGATAAAGCTATATAATCGAGAGGCATTTGTCCCTTCAGGAAAGACAGTCAAGTCTGGAGTACCAAGCACACAGCAGATCTTGAAGAATTGGTCTATCTCACTGGCCATTGAAGAAACTAGTTTTGTAAGATGTACAGAAGAAGTTCTTCAACATATTAAGGTTACTAAAAATGAAAAACTTAGCACACATCTATAATGCACTTATTTTTTAAGTACATCAAGACAGGTAGAAATAAATGGACTTACTTAGAGGTAACTTCTAATGAATCGTTTTACGCACATTTTTCTCACCATGACCAAAAACAATAAATATCGAATAAAATAACCACCTTTCACCAGGGAAAATTGGGGATAAAGTGAAAAGCTCAGCTAGGATTGCACCAGCTGCCCACATGTCTGCATATGTTTTCATTTGTTAATCACCAAAGAAGCACAAAGAACTAATCAACCTCACGCTTGATATAGAAAAATCTCAGGCAGCCTAATCATAGATATACAACACCAGTATAACCCGCAATTAAAACTTTTTCGCACAGAAATTACAAAACTTCTGGGCGACGAGCTGTTCAATTCATCCTATTGCCAATCATATTGAACAGGAGTTCAATGAATAGGTAAGAAAGACCATGCTTACCAACTGCAGGAGTGTATAATTTGGACTGCAGCAAGACTTCTGGTGCTCGATACCTAGGATGCCAAACAAGCACCATAAAATTTAAAACATTAGAGTGCATGCAAAGACACTAGCACACAATAAGATAACACAACTCGACATTAACCTTCTTC
>JADOBS010301875.1:0-12862 GCA_015708375.1 Cydonia oblonga
ATATTGAAACACTTGGCACTTTGAGTGGATCAATAATAATAAAAAATTACTTAAAGTGCCAAGTGTTTCAATATTATTGGTCCACCTCAAAAATGAGTCATGATCGATTAGGACCTAAGTATTATCCTTTTTTTTAAGGGTAAATTATTATTTTTTAATAGAAAGTAGGCTTCGGATTAAGTAACGTCAGTATTTAACTGAAAAATTCACAAGCTAATGAAAGTATAACATTGGATTAAATTCTAAAGATAGGGTATGATATTGTCAATTTTAAAAAATGAGGTATAATAGTATCGTGAGATCAATAATTGAGGTAGTTTTGTATAATTTACCTAAAAGTTAAATAACAAGGAACCCATAACATTATCTTCCATCGTTTCTATGACTGAAGTTTAACCACAGAATAGTTCGTGCATCAAACTAAAGAAGTATGGGGAAATTAACAATAACAAAACAAGATAAATTTGACAGGATATGAATGTGGTCAGTGTAAACCTTTCTTTGAGGCTGTGCAAGCTGGTCGTTGGGAAACTGCTAAGGACTTTCACATCCAACATCCGGAGGCAGTAAGAGTAAGAAATCCATTTTCTGGGAAGACAGCTCTTCACATTGCAGTTGAAGCTGGGCATGTGGATATTGTGAAAGAATTGGTGTCGTTGATGGAAGAGGACGACTTGAAAATAAAATCAACAAAGGGTGGTCGGACAGCTCTTGCTATTGCTGCAATTAAGGGGATTACCGAAATGGCTGAATGCATGGTAACAAAGAACGAAGAATTACTCAGCATTCCCAATTCAAACAACGAGCTTCCAATTGTGGAAGCTTATTTTTGTGGTCATTGGCATATGGCTCGATATCTCTACTCCGTCACTCCACTTGAAGATTTAATGCCAGACAAAGGACCTCATGGCGCTACAATAATCTCCCATTGTTTTGCATCCAAAGAATTTGGTAAAAGTTTTTAAATATGAGTAATAACATACTGTTGGGGACTACAAAAATGAAAAATTAAGGGTTCGTTTGATAATCATTTCAGTTGTTTGGTAAACTACTTTCAAATTTCAAATTTCAAAAAAAAAAAAAAAGAAAAAGAAAAAAAAAGAAAACTGATATTAAAAGTTTGAAAACTAAAAAACAAGTAGCCTTCAATTTTTATTTTTTTGAAACTTGAAAACTAAATGTAGTTATCAAACGAGTTTTTGGTTTTCAAATTAAAAACATGATCGCAAAAACAAAAAATGAAATGGTTATCAATTCGCATCTTGAAAAATAAATAGCTTATTCTAGCTATAGTTTACCCTTTTTTCCCATAGCTACAAATTTCTATAGCAAACTAATTATTTCTGAAAAATTCGTGACGTTAAAAATAAACAGATATCTCATGGGATTTAATTCATCATTGTCCAAAATTGGCCGTTACTGGGAACCACGTGGGGAAGACCCCTTTAGAAACTTTGGCTTGGGTGGCTTCTTCATTCCGGAGCGGAGCAGAACTCAATTTCTGGCAACAATGGGTTTATGACTGTTAGTGCACCACATACTCCCTTCTCTTTCTATTAATTATTTGCTTTCACTTTTATATGACATATTTTCTTGTCTTGATAGGTCTATACATACAACCTCCTCCTCGCATCAATCATATCTGTGTAACTGTTCAAAATGAAGAAAATCCCCAAGCTAATAACGGAAGGAGTTTAATTCGCTCAGGTTTGTTATCCCCTTCCTCTCCCATCATTAACAAGTTAAGAATGTTGTATAAATGGTATGATGATCTAATTTGGGTTATCCACTTCGAATTCCTGCTTAACTTTAATCAATGGAGTATATGATATTTCTTTTTATTTGTACGTAAGAGGTCTCAATTATAACTCACATAAATGACAAGTTCAATACTTAATTACTATGACTAATCCCTCCCTATCAGGAGAGTTTTCTTCATTTGTGGAGATTATTGGGAGGATAAGTGCATGTTTGGTAATGTTGCAAAATAATTTTTCATTTTACGGATACAAAAACGAGTATAAAATGCGTATGACATGTTGTTTTTAAAGAATGGACCAATAAAATGAATAACATAAAATACAATATTAGCCTACTAGATTATGTAAAACATTAAAGTTATTTTTCCCGTGTAGTTTAATAACATAATAAAAAAATAAAAAATAAAAGCCACAAACTAAGTAAAAAACAAGGTTAGAGCTTTAAGAAAAAAAAAAGGAAAAATCTTGTACTCCTCCACTACCACCTTACAATGGTCATCGCAAATAGAATCCACATCGCCATATCTCCACTACCAGGCATCATTGCCATCAGATCCTACACCTATCATCACTAGTATCTCCCATCACCACCCCATCACCGGGCCACCACGACCACAACCACCTCCCCCATATCCGCCATCATCAATCCTACTACCTCATAATCACCATTTCCACCACCATTATTGTTAACTACACCCTCACCCCATGTTACCATCATCTTCGCCACTATGACTGTAAATTTCGTACAATTGAATCAACGAAATTCAACCTACAAATCAAGGTACATCATTAATCTAATTGACAAACACCCAAAACTTGTAGAATAACCAAGTGTTTGTTTGAATGTGCTTTTAAAATGACTGAAAACGCTTTTGGTGAAAATGTTGTTCGAACCAATCCTTAGTAAAAATCCAAGTAAATTCTGAAAAAGCACTTGAAGTGCTTCCTGGAAGAAGCATATAACTGGTGCTTCTTGCAGAAAGCACTTTAAGTGCTTTTGAAACCAAAAAATATTTTCTCTAAAAGCACTTTTAACCATTTTAAAAGCACATCCAAACGAGCTTCAAGACTTTGTGAAGAAAACAAATCCCAAATTATTGAACCCCAATCTCCAGAACTAATTAAAAACAAAAAAAAAAGAAGGAAAAAGAGCTATGCAATTGAATCAAGGAGGACACTCAAACTGAATCCATTCTCCAAAATGAGACTAAAATTAAACGAATAGGTTTAAATTTAGCAGATCTAATTCTACGAGACCAAAATTCTGTACCAGTGAGGCGCACCTCGGTTTCTGTTCTTGATAGATCAATCACATGTGAAACTCAAACAAGAAATCAACATTATAAATTAAAGAAAAATTGTTCAGCCCAAACAATCTCTAAGCTTGGTATAGTTTATTAGTGTGCACAGAGAAATTGATATAGTATCACCAAGGAATTGTTTGGCCAAAACAATCTCTAAACTTAAAGCATCACACTGCATTAAAATGAAGTTATATCAATACCTGAGAAGAGAGGCCCATCATAAGCTTCAGGAAGGAACCTGTGAAAAAAGGAAAATAACAATAATGAATTTGAATTTACTACAATTTTCTTATCTTTAGCCACCCATTAAGAAATAAACAAGTACTCTACTTAAAAATTCAATTCTCATCTTTAGCTGTTTAACCCATTAAAAAATAAATAAAAACTTAAATTAAGAAACAGTTGAAAAGATATGATATCAACACCCTTAGCAAAAGTAAGGCCAAATCCCTTCAAAGAGATGTGATATCAACTACCACATATTCCAGTGATGTTCAAAGGGCCAAAAAAAAAAAATGCATTGCTACCAAGAAAAGTTATCAAGCCAAAGTATACATATCTCACTTCTCATAGTTCCCGTGGCCGAGACAATGTACTATAAAAAAAAATGAGAACTTCAACGTGTGAGACTGTCATATTTGGTGGTATCCTGGAATAGGACTTGAGGCATGTTGGTTAAAAAATCAACTATTGGTCAAACTGGCACCTCTAGGGTTATGAAACCCTTCTTGGTCTACAAACATTGGATTTCCATTATGCAAGTTCCATTAGGTCGGTCGTACATCTAACAACATGCTCCATAAGTTTCACCAACATATTTTCCATTGCAGTGGGAGGTTTAGTGGAACGGCTTGTTTCCCATTCAGAAAAACAAAAGGAAGGGCTTGTTTCGAAAATCGTTGAGATACTTGGTATGCTAATAACAAATTCATTTGTTGTATATTTGAATTCAAATCAATTATCCAAAGCAGTTTATGTCCTAAACATTTGGGTTTTAAATGTCAATTCAGGAATCAAACGCATATATGAAATGAAGATTGTCCATGTCCGCTCACTTGCATTTTTAAAGCTCATGTGCGAAGAGATAAATAAAGATTTGGATATGCAACTAATGAGTTATCGCACTGTGCGTTCGGCAATCTTCCTAGCTGTTAGGAGGGGGAATGTGGAGTTTATTACTCATATATGTAAAGCAAATCCTGAACTTCTGTGGTCAACAGATGACAAGTCAAGGGACATATTTCACGTTGCCATCGAATGTCGTCAAGAAAAGATTTATAACCTTATATTTGGGATCTCTACGAAAGACTGTATGACATATTTACCCGATGAGTATAATAATAACAAGCTACATATGGCTGGGTTGTTGTCCCCATCTGCACAAGCAAAACTTGATCGTATTCCAGGTGCAGCATTGCAAATGCAGCATGAACTACAATGGTACAAGGTTAGGATTTCTCACTCGACATAATTCTTGATTACTTTGCCTATATGCCATATAAACTGAAAGAATCAAATTAAGTGTTCGGGAGGTTCTGAATTTATTTTCCCTTTTTGTAATAACCATCCAAATCCAGCATCAACTATTAGGTACTGGGGGAGGGAGGGAAGAATTTGACTCGACACTTTGGGAAGATGGTCTTGACCAAATGAATTACAAGTCCCCTTGTCCACTTACTAGGTGTCAATCTTAGTTTGCTTTCCTAAAAAGTTTCTTGCATTAAAGGTGCTGCATTTTGA
Source organism: Cydonia oblonga (assembly GCA_015708375.1). NCBI lineage: Eukaryota > Viridiplantae > Streptophyta > Magnoliopsida > Rosales > Rosaceae > Cydonia > Cydonia oblonga. The sequence goes on from JADOBS010301875.1 coordinate 4,805, forward strand.
AAGAGAGTTATTTGCTTTTTCGATTTATTGTAAGCAGATGTTCAACCTAACACAAGTTGTAAAATTAACACAATCTTAAAGCCTTAATGCGTAAAATGTTAAAATTGAACAACGTGACCAATTGTAGGTGCTCTCATATGTCAGTACAAATGTTAAAATTAACACAACCTAACACAAGTTACCAATCTTGGAATGTAACATGTAGGTAGTTAATCCTAATATAATAAAGATTATAGAAAATTATATTTTATGGTCTCATATGTCATTACTTGTTGTTCAATGCAATGCAGGAAGTAGAGACTATTGTACTTCCTGATTATCTTGAGTATAGGAACAATAATGAATATTTGACACCAAGGGAACTATTCACAAAGGACCACAATGGATTGCTAAAGGAGGGAGAAAAATGGATGAAAGAGACAGCAGCTTCGTACACTGTTGTAGGTGCTCTTATTATTACCATCATGTTTGCTGCAGTAATCACAATTCCTGGAGGAAACAAAGATACCGGCTTTCCCGCATTCATCGATGAAAATTTGTTTATGTTATTTATGATTTCAGATGCTATATCGCTTTTTTCTTCCACGACTGCAACTTTGACGTTTCTCGGAATTCTCACGTCACGTTACGCAGAAGATGATTTCCTGAAGTCCTTACCCACAAAGATGATAATTGGTCTTGCCACTCTTTTTTTTGCTATTGCAACCATGATGATTGCGTTTTCTGCTGCCCTTCTAATTATAGTTCGTCGACAGTCCTGGATTGTGATTCCGACCATACTTCTTTCAAGTGTTCCAGTCACTTTATTTGCTTGGATGCAATTCCCCCTCCTAGTTAGAATTACTGTTTCTACTTACGGAAAAGGAATATTTAATAGGAATGTGGAACGTTGGTTGTAAAGGTATTTCATTATTTTATATTTCTTACTCTATCTGCATATGTGGGATCCTAAAATTAGAGGTGTAACTGATTTGATGGATTATATATCAAGGAATAAATTGGTGGCTTATGTGGGACCTCTCACTTACAAATGAAGGAACATCACTAAACCGTATTACTAAATGACGTCTTGTTTTTGTGTATTGAGTGATTCTTTTTTATTGTATGATGAATGATTTGATTGTAGTTACTACATTACGGGTACCACACAAGGCACCTAACAGGATAAGCACATAAACTACTCATACAGATTATCCCATCATCTTTAAGACAATAGACCAGTTCACTAATGAAACCAATAAGGAAAGGAAACGAAAAGCCATAAGTAAATTTAAATTGTAGCAAAAGCTATTTCATTATCTTCATGGCCAGTTCCCAAACTGGGAATCCAAATGAAGTAGTTTTACGTCTGAGCACTATGATGTTGAACATAGATACATCAATCACAGTAAGAACTGAAAGTTTTTTCAACCTGATGCACCCGACGATAGATCTTGTCCCAACCTCTAATGTCAGAGACAGTAGAGGTTTAACCATATAATGCACGCCATGGCTCCGGATCGTCTTTTGATTTTCTTGTTGGATTCCATGTGATCTTGTCTCTTGAAAAGGAAAGGTTCAAAGTGCTTGCTAAAAGTTCTCCAATCTCATAAAGTATCTGAAAAAGAAACCATCTAGAGTTAGACAATATACCTACACTCGGAATACAGGAAGATTCATAGGGAACTAAAAGGAAGAGAAAGAAACAAGGCTAAACGCACTTACTTTCCGCAGTGGAGCATGTAGAAACAGAGCATACACTATATTTCTCATTCATTTCTCAAGCAAATCGTAGAAATTTACTACCCTATCAAGGCCTTCAAACCCAACTTCAATTCAATCATATGTCACAACAATTCTAGGTAAACTGAATGTTGACAGTTGCATTAGATAAAGTAATAAAAAAGATTGTATACCTAAAACTCTTCTTTATCAGAAACGCGCTGACCTCTTTGCCCGATAATAACATATGTTGGCAACTTCAAAACACGAACCAACTGAAGAAAGCAAGCTAAAGGTTGATGATGGATCTGCAAGGATGGCGGTGGCTTTTGGGTTTTGGTTGCCATAGGCTTGCTTATGGCTGTTTCTGAACCCATCTCTATACCACATAGTGAACCTTTGCTTTCAAATTTTGTTGCAGATTTACTTTCCCCCTTTAGCTTGGATGACTCTAGGAAAAACGGGGCAACGACTGTGGGAACTGAGGATGAATTCTGCCCTGCTAATTGTGCTAGAACATCATTAATAGCGCAGGCCAGTGTTGGCGGTTCATAGCATTCCATAAGCAGCAGAGACACCTGAAAAATACAAAATTGAAGAGAGATTTTTTATAAAGATCCCCTAATCTGTTATCTTCAAGATACGTTAGAAGATAAATATAATAGTATATAAAATAACGTGCACCACCACATTTAGAGTCAAATATGACTTCATAACTTTTAACCTTTAAGTTTTAGATTGGAGATACAATCTAGTTGTATTCGTCTTCAATTGACTTTTGTGGATGACAAGTTCTGTACTAAATCTTTTACTGATCTTAGTTTAAATAAGTCGTTGTTACATAAAAAAAAGACTAACTCTATGGGTCAACTTTGAACTAAGAATATATGACATAAGTAAAAATACTAGAGTGTAATATCTCGTCCTAATTTTCGTAACGTCGAGTGTATTTCAATATTTTCACGATTCGTCATTTGTGGTCTTATTTTGTAAAGCACTGGGACCCACCTTATTCCCCTGCTTTTTCTTCCTTCACCGTGACATCCCCCTTCCATTTTCTTTTTCTATAAACTCTCTCTCTTTCTCTCTCTCTTTCTCTCTCTCTTTCTTTTTCTAAATTCTCTCTCTTCTCTCATTTCTCTCACCTCTCTCATCTTTCTTTCTCTATAAACAAACAACAAAGACAACACTCCCACCACCGCCCAAACCAAGTGCACCACGAGTTTCGTCTCGTCCTCACGAGCCTAGAACACCCAAACTCACCTTGAACTTCCTTCCGGATCGTCGAGATCAAAACCAAAGTCGGGCCTTGACTTTCTAGGCCATTTTCTGGCCAAATCACTGTGAGTTAGGCGTCACAAAAGGTACCATTCTCTTTGTCTCGTCAAGAAGTATGATTTTCATTTTTGAATCACTTGATTTCGTCAAGTATTGAAGAAGTTATGAATGTTTAAATTTTACCCAGTTTCCAGCGAGTTTCCCTAGCTTTCCCGTGGACCAGTCACATTTCAGACCATTTTTCGGCCATTTGTGGCAACCATTATGCTTCCAAATAGGAATAATCTTGTTCTACACTTTCCTAGCTTCGTTTTGATATATATATAGGTTGAATTTGGTTAAGAAATGAAGAAGTTACGAAGCTTTCAAAATTACCCAGATTTCCGACAAAAAACCAAGTTTCCGGTGAGTTTTTCGGAGACATGGTTGACCCGACCCATTTAGGTAGGTTTGCTTATTAAATCCTCTTTAGTTAATAACAAGGCTTTGCCCACCTGTGCATTTATGTTAGGAATATGATACCAATATTCCAGCGAAGGTTGAGTGTCCAGCTGATCCTTAAGAGCAGTTCCACCGGGGAACTGATGGGCCGGCACCCAGCCAAAAAAATGTCCTGGGACCCAGGCTTTGCACTCCAACCCAGCAGATAAGTTGGCACCCAGCTCAAGCCAGGCAAGAGACCGGCCCAGAATCGACAGACCCATGGGACAGCCTACATGACGTAGGCTGACATCAGTCACTTTTTTTTTCTTTTTTTTTTTTGCACCAAAGAGGGAGTTGTTATAGAGGCTGAGGAGCAAAGCTGGTCTAGGCGAAAGAGGGTGTCGAGAGGGAAAGAGCCACGGAAGGAGCAGGCAAATCGCCTAAAAGTGATGGCCCGAGTTCGTCGGAAAATCTGAAGAAAAAAAATGTACCGGCAACATGTTTGCATCAACGCAAAGGTTTCCAACACTATTTATAAGTTAGAAACCATAAGAATAGGATAGAGAACTTACCCAGGTGAAATGCAAGAGATTTCACCGAGAATTGGACCTTGAACTCGTTGGAGTTTGTCTATTTTCCTTTGTCAGAATCACATGCAGGGAATTAAGCCCTCGAATTAACCACAAAAATTGCAACACAACATGATTTAAAGCTCAAGAACACAATAAAGTGATGGAAACATCACCTGGGTTAGAGATTGAGAGCTCAAGCTCTCGACTTCGATGGTAAGACCTCGCACCATGCACCGATGCCGCATGCAAGGCCATGGTTAGGTTCCTTCAGCTCTAGGGATTACAAAAATAATATTTTGTGTTTGATTTGTTGAAGGTTTTGAAGAGGAAGGAGAGCTCACGGTAGTGAGCTAGAAAAGAGAAGGAGAGGGAGAGAAAATAGATAGAGAGAGAGGGAGAGAGAGAAGAAGAAAGAGAACCAGTCAAATGAGGGGAAAAGGTCATTAATTTAAAGGTCCAATTGAAGATGCATTTTAAGAAAGAGAACCAGTCAAATAAGGGGGAAAAGATCATTAATTTAAAGGTCCAATTGAAGATGTATTTTATTTAATCATATTTTAATAAAATGAATTAGGCTATTTTTTGTTAGAGGTGAAGATGCATTTGGCCTATTACTGTTCACTGGGGTCTATCACTGTTCACTGAGTAGATTAAATATGTTGGGTGTTGACGCATTTTTTTTTGGCAGAATTGCTCTAATATTATTCCAGGAAAAACAGCCCATGCACCTCTTCATTTCTAAGTAGCTTCCCACTTTCCCCCCATTTTCTTCTTATTAGTTTGCCAATGCAAGCCTTTGTTTTATTTGCATACTTACTAGACTTTAATAACTAGCCAGCTGCAGTTTGTTGGCTTCCATTCCTTTCAATCCGTAAGTAGTAATTAGTCTACATCAATTTCATTGCTAATTTTTTGTTGGTTTAGATAATGTATATATGATATGCTCCACCGAATCACAGGTCGAACCTTATGCCCAATACAAGCACAGGGCCGCCCATGCTACATCCATTAGTGCCCAATACAAGCACAGGGGCGCCCATGTTGCATCTATCAGTGCCCAATATAAGCACAGGTGTGTCTGTGTTTCCTTGCCAAAAGAGCAGAAAAAAAAACATAAATAAATAATCCTTTCCTATTTCATTATCTAATTAAATAATCATTTATACTTTTTTTCTTAAGAAAATGCTAAGATACCACGTTTTTATGCTACATTTGTGTGTCATCTAGTATTTAAAATATCAATATAAATGGAAATATCTTATACAAATTTATTAAAATATCGATATCGGTTGCCTTCAACGAAAATGTTGAAAATTTGCTCAAAAATTAAAATAATACTTTAAAGAATGTCATGTCAAACCAAAATACATGAATTAATAATAAAAAAAATTAATGATTAAAATACTACATAACATGTCCATCTTTTGCGCAGATAAGAGATTCAAGGAGTCCTTATCCCACAAATCTGTTTTTTTTACGGAATCTTCCCACTGATGTACAATTCAAATAATCTTCACATAATACATAACTTAATTCAAACGAAAACAATATCAACAGAAAAATCCATTCCAACACATTTAATTTTTTTTGTCAAACGATAGATTTGTTAAATTAGATGTTAAATTATGAAATCAACGAGATTCGAACTCATGTCATGGTACAAGGGCAACACTCATCTTCACCTCCGTCCACAGATGTGCATGATTTTAGTTCCATGTAGAAATATAAATCCTTCAATTAATTTGATACAATATACAAATCAAACTCCTTGAATTAATTTGGCGATTTTGGTTCTAATTTTGTCTCATTGAGTTTCAGTTCATTCCGTCAAATAGACGTTAAACTACAGGGTTGTATGGACATTTTTTTTTTTTACACAACTCTTTGCCTCCAACTTGCCTGCTAAAACAATCTCAATTCCATTTTTGATAACTCTAATTTAAACCCCCGTCTATCTCTCTTACGGATTGGTGTAGAGCTATAGTTGCAACCTTTGACAAAAGCAAATAATGGGTTGTGTTTCAAAACTAATTCAATCCACTCAATGAATCCAACAACTGCAACTACACCTTTTTTTATATGTACGAAAATAGAGTGAATTGAGACTAAATGAGACAAAAATGGCAATTTCAAAGACAAAGCGAGACAAAACTAATTTCAAGGGGTAAAGTAAGACTAAATGGTAGTTTCCTGAGGGAAGGGGGGATCAACTAATAAGCCAATAATTTATTGTTACATATATGTACTAGCTTTTAGAGATTAGGTGACTCTTTTTCCAATGTTACATCTTCAAAATTGGTATGCTCTAGTGCTAATGTCGTCTTTTGTATCCGTATAACTTTCATTAAGAATACCCAAGTCATTTTTTTATGGGAGTTTTAACGAAAAACCCACGGTACTGTTCACTTTAACGAAAAACCACATTTTTACACTAAAAAGTCAAATCTGGTACTAATCACTTTACCCTTTATTTTGTCATTATCGTTAAAACTTAAAGTGTTCAAACCATTTTTATTAGTTTTTTTTTTTTTTAATACACCTTTATTAAGTAATAATCTTCCTATACTAATAAAATTGGTTTTGTCATAACATTATTACTTTATAGAGATTTACTGTAAATGAGTCTCCTGCAATCATATTGGGATCACTTTTCCCTTGCACAATCACACACGTAATCAATCATGAGCATTGTAGTAAAATGTAAATGATCTCAAGGACATATAATGTCTAATTTTACCTTAATTTTCATATATTTGTAACCATATTCATATTCATGCACATTTAGCATTTTTTTTTATTGATTGATGGGTTTTTAGGTTCCGGATATTTGCATAAATTCTCACTTTGGTCCCTAAGATTTGAGCATAACTTCTCACTTTGGTCCTTAAGATTTGAAATCGACAAAATTGGTCCCTGACTTTATCCACAAACAATCATTTTGGTCATTGCGTGAAAAATCTTCATAAAATAAGGATAAAATGACAAAAATATCCTTAAATTTTGTCAAATCATTTTGGCCTATAGTTTATTAAATTGAGGGTATTTTTTGTTATTTTGATCCTTATTAAACATAATTTTTCACCGAATGACCAAAATGATTGATGGTGCAATATCTCAGGAATCCGCTTCCATTAATTTCAAATCTCAGGAACCCATTTTGGCTAAAAAGCCTTATTTGAACATATTTAAACTCTGTATTTAATTAATGGTATGAATGATTTCTTGGTTTTCTTTGTGATTAAATTTCATGCTCTATTTTCCTAACACTTTGGAGTGTTAATCACAACGATCCCATATAATTTTTCTAGTTGTCATATAATTTCATATAACTTCATTAAAAAGTTAAATAACAAGGAACCCATAACATTATCTTCCATCGTTTCTATGATTGAAGTTAAAGCACAAAATTGTTCATGCATCAAACTAATGAAGCATGGGGAAATTAACAATAACAAAACAAGAAAAATTTGACAGGATTTGGACATAGTCAGTGTAAACCTTTCTTTGAGGCAGTGCAAGCTGGTCTTTGGGAAACTGCAAACGACTTTCACGACCAACATCCGGAGGCAGTAAGAGTAAGACATCCAGCGTCTCATAAGACAGCTCTTCACATTGCAGTTGAGGCTGGGCATGTGCATATCGTCAGAGAATTGGTGTCGTTGATGGAAGTGGACGACTTGGAAATAACAGCAACAACAGATCGTCGGACAGCTCTTGCTATTGCTGCAATTAAGGGGAGTACCGAAATGGCTCAATGCATGGTAACAAGGAACGAAAAATTACCCAGCATTCCCGATCGACACGACATGCTTCCAATTGAGCTAGCTTGTTTGTATGGTCATTGGGATACGGCTCGATATCTCTACTCCGTCACTCCACTTGAAGATTTAGTGCCAGACAAAGGACCTCATGGCGCTATAATAATCTCCAATTGTTTTCCATCCAAGGAATTTGGTAAAAGTTTTTAAATATGAGCAATAACATGCTGTTGAGGACTACAAAAATGAAAATTAAGGATTTGTTTGATAATCATTTCAATTGTTTGGTAAACTACCTTCAAATTTCAAAAAAAAAAAAAAAAAAA
>JADOBS010301876.1:0-12862 GCA_015708375.1 Cydonia oblonga
TGGGAAATGGGAATTTTTTTTTTTTTTTTTTGTAAAATTCAGGTTTAAAAAAAAATTATTATTTTTGCCACGTGGCAGACATTTGGCAGCCACATGGCATATATGTGGCAGCTACATCAGCATTTAACAGATCAATGGATGGAAAATGTAACGGAGTTATTATTTTGAAATAAAATAGTACTTAAGGTATGAAAGTGAAATGTTTTAAAGATGTTGTAAGGAATTGAAATAGAGTTCAAACCTGAGGTATGAAAATGTAATTTACCCTTAAAAATATTGTCAAAATTGATGGCGAAACAAATTCCAGTGACAAGGGTGGGTTCAGTGTTCCTTCAAATGTTACCGAAATTGCTGATGAAACAAGTTTTGGTGAGAAGGCTGATTTTTCCAAGGTTGTTGCAATTGTCGGCGAACTGAACATCTGCTAAATAATTATAGAAAAAAAATTGAATGAAGAAAAGGGCGGTCTTTGATGATGGTTGATGGTGGCATAGCAGTGCTAAAAAATTCACCAAAGGTTGTTGATGTATCATTTGAGAGAGAGATGGAGCTATGATGGTGTGAAAGGGGACACGAAGAAGGAAGGGATAAATTGGCTATCAAGTATAGTAGGGCAAGGGGAAAAGAGTTTTTTCTTTTTATTTTTTATTATTATTATTATTATTATTATTATTATTATTATTATTATTATTATTATTATTTTAAGAAAAAAATTATATGAAAATCTACAAAAATCCATCAAAATCTACAAACCAAGTCCATTCTAATTCTTTAATATCTATATGAATTTCGTAGGATTCTTAAATCCTTCTAAATCCTATCAAATCTATCACTTTTAAAATCCTCCTAAATCCTAGTTGGACTACGCCCATCTTGGGGGTGTAGTCAATTTAGGATTTAATACGATTTTATAGACTTTAAAATCCAGATGCAGTCAATTAAGCTTTAAAAGACTTTGAAATCATGGTGTAGTCAACTTAAGATTTAAGAGGATTTTGAAGAATACACTCAAATCCAACGGTAGTCGATTAGGATTTTAAAAAGTCCATTCAAATATGTAGGTATTTGAAAATGTCATAGATTTTGAGGGATTTCTTCTTTTTTTTTTTTGGTGAAAAGTTGCTTTATTCCAGCATAATAATTACACAAGAAAAGTCCCAGATACATACACATAAACAAAAAAAAGGACCTCAGAAATGAACCCTAGCAGCTTCAACCCGAAACAAAAGTTTGAGCCCAAAACAAAGAAAACACCGAAACAAACCCTAGCAGCTTCAACCCGCCGTCACCAGAAAGCCGCTTACCAACCAACAGAAACAAACGTTTCCCTGCACACACCTGAAAACAAGCTGAACAGAGCCCCAAGACTAGAAGAAAATGAGTGAAAACAAAACCCCAAAACAAATCCCCAAACACCGCTGAGCACCACATCGGTAGCTGCCACACATCGAAAGAAGCTAACAGGAAGAAGCAACCTGTTAATAGGGATGACAATTCTAGCAGTCAAACCTGATAACCGTGGATAACGGCCCAAATGGATTGGATTTGGGTATGAAAATTTGGGTATATTATAGGTATGGGAAAAAATCGTGATTATTATTCGGTTATGGTTTTGGATATTGTTATAGGGGTCCCCAATCTGTATCCATCCTCAAATCTGAACCGAGTAATATGTATTATATATAATACTAAAGTATTAAAATATATTTATATATATTTATTATTCACTGAATCCATTACCTTGATAATACAAAAATTGCATTGTGTGAGTTGCATTTTGTGGAAAACTTAAAAAGTTTTAATAAGAATCAAAATCTATGAGAATTCAATGACACTTGTGGGAGATATCAAAGATCAAACCAACATTATCAACGTTTAGCTTTAATTTTTATGCTTCACAAGATCCATTCATTAAATCATTTTATACATCAAATATTTAATGACGAAATTAATATTTATTAAATTATCATGCGTCAATTGAATGAATATATTTTTTTATTGACGAAGATGGATATAACTGTTAACCAATGGGGAATCTGTTACCCGATGGGTATGACTATGGATAATATCCGATGGTTAATTTGTGGTTATGGATATGGTTAGTTTTCGTGGTTATGGATATGGTTAGTTTTCGTGGTTATGGAAATGAATATAGTATTTTCATCCTCAAACCGAACCATTGCCATCGTTGCCATCTCTACCCGTTAACAACAAGGCCAACAAAGTGAAACCGAAAATGAAGGAAGCTAGTGGGAAAGAGCAACCCACTAGCAACAATGCCATCAAAAGTGGAGTTAAATCTGAGTCTACTATTTCTACTCTATTCTTTGAATGCAGGCCTGCTAGTTTAAACTTTGAACTTTTTTCACACTGACAACTCAAATCCTTGAGTTAAAAAAAAAAAAATAAATAAAAAAATAAAAAAAATTAAAAAAAAAAATTAAAAAAAAACCTTGTGTTCCCCTCATGGGAAATAAACATATTCCATTCCCAACTTGTGATTCTAATTTCCACTTCTTGGTCCTTAATCATCCTTATTGTCGAATTGTGAAGTAATCGTCTAATGAAATTAATATTTCAAGTCTCAAAATTCGATACGTTCTAGCACTTTTCTCACCTGTGGTTTTTGTAGCTTTGCGGTTTACTGTTTTTATTTGCACAAAGAACTTGCAGACAGGGTAAGAACTTGATATTGATTTCTGGGCTAATTAATGATTTAGCTTATAGCATTGGTTTGGTTCCTATTATAAAAAAAATAAAAATAAAAAAATAAAAAAAATAAAAAATTCTTTGTTTATGGTCTTGGGTTGGCTAATCTTGTATGGTATATATTTGCATAAATATATGTAGTGGCTCTGTTTAGCAGGTTCATAATCTATCATGTGTTTATCTTTTCTCAAAGGACCCACCTGAATATAATTTTTCGAGAGATCTATTCACTTTTCTTGATTGAGATCAAATGTATATTTCTACCTATACAAGTACAAGATTTTTTTCTTGATCCATATGCTTATGTCCATGCAGATAGAGAGAGGACAATTGCTGAGGCTCAAGCATTAGGGGTAGTAGTTCGCTCTCAAGGTCCTTTGTTTGGAGGTGTTCAAAGAAATGTGAAGTCTTCAAAGTGATAATGTCCTTGTTTGTTGGAGGTCTCTGGATAGTTTGATATTTCTTTGTGTATCTCATCGTTTTTTGTTAGCTTTAGTTTAGTGTACGACTGTAATGTTTGAATCTATAATTTTTTATTTAATTGTTATATTGTAGTTGTGAAGACCCGTCCCTACTTTGTCTTGTAATTCATCCCCAAATATGTAAATTGACGATTATGCCCTTGTTGACGGAATGATGTGGATATGTTTACACAATTTAAATTATTTTTCTTACTTCCGTAATTAAATCGGGTAATTTTGTACACGCACGTACAAATTTACAGTATAGAAAATACTGTAAAAGACGTAGATTTTGTACAAAATCTAAAACCCAATCTGCCCCATTCCACAAAAAGTGGATCCATGCCTCCCATCCACCTCACCCGTCAGTTTCACTTTCCCTAAAAACCTTCTCATACATTCCTTTTTCCCGGTTTCACTCCTCGACACCCAATCATTTTCCTTCATGTTTTTTAAGAGACCAATAAGATCACACACATCAATTGCACTCAACCAATTGCAAACTAAGAACCTTCTCTCTTTGTACTCTCTCTCCCCGAAGCCTTCCTTTAACTCTCTTCTCTTTGCAACTCAGTGAACCAACCATCAAGGCTCATAGTTGGAACCCATAAACACCATATCTAAACTCATCTCAACCCCAGGAACACAACCATACCCCTGGTTCGCGTGTTGACCGAGTTTTGAACGTCTAGCTCGGAAGGTCCAACTCGGTGAGTCTTGGTGCAACTATTTTCAGGTCTTTCACGACTTAGGTAAGCCTCGAGAAACCCTTATAACTTTCATTTCATTCCTATGGGTTGATATTGACCTCTTGTTTATGTTTTGAACGTACGGATTAACGCAGAAAACTCGAGAGGATGAGACTGCTCGTTTTCCAGCCAAGAACTGTGACCATTTACTCACTTTCAGACCCATTTTCTGATCACTTGTGACCTCCATTGAGCCATGATTTTGGTATGATCATGTCCCCCTCATCATGAGCTTCAAATGCATAGGTAGAACACAAAGAATGGTTAAGTATCGAGTTAGAAATCAGCCTTCAAAGTCAAGATGAAAAATCTTGGTTTCTGGAAAAATTTTACCGTGCCCATTTAGCCACTTTTAAACCAAAATTCTGAACAACACGGTCCACATTTGAACTTTCTGTGAAGGTGGATCGATACACCACATTCCTAACTTTAATTTGGCTTTGTAGAATTGAATTTGGTTGAGAATCGAGCTCGTTAGGAGCTCTGGAAGTTGAATGAAAAATCTGCAAACACTACAGATTCTCACGAAGAAGGCGAGTACACTGTACTCCCAGACGCATGGGTACGCGTGGCTCCACGTGGGGCAGCAGCGCGTGTTGTGTAGCTCCGTGACGTCGAGTAGATCGATTTCATATATTTAAACCCTAGGTTTGAGCAAACTAGGGGGTTTTATTTAGGTTTCCGTATATGTGCTTTAATTAATCAATTTTAGTTATTTCGCATATAGGAAAAACTTATCCCAAGGACGTACAAGGCCAAGCTAGGCTCGGGGGCTACGACCCAGCGACGTACTTGTGAGTGGGCACTTTATTTCTATAAATATATATATGATTTATAGTTTCCTAAAATGCATTTAAATGTTTATGCCTATTATACTATAATTAGTTAGTTTGGTTTATGTGCTTGTTAGAGTTACATAATGGCCATGGCATATTTATGCATATGTTCAACTGCTTATAATTATGATAATGTGGTAGAATGCTAAATGATTTTACAGGATGTTCAGGTGAGTTTAATCTATTTTTGATTTTGGAATGGTGTGGCATACATATATTCATGTAGTTAGCTTATGATTAATACAGCCAGGTGTTAGTGCTTCCGCCCTGGGCTAGGGCCAGCTTTCACATGCATGTTCACCTCATTTACCATATGCTCATCTTGGATCCAAGTTAGGTGTTAGTCTGTCGTACACGTCACATTAGGTGACTCCGACTTGTAGGTGACTGCGTTTAGTGCAAGCTTCATGTGATCGCACGACTAGAGCGTATATTATTATACCTAACTTGTCATACTTGTCATATTAGAAGACACGACTTGTGTGTTAGTATAGACTGATGTTAGTATACTTGCGTATTCGTACATTGTCAATATCATGCCTGCATTCTATTATGAACGAATATTTCGTGTTGTGACATATTTCTGAACTATATATATATACTATTGGCTTACACTTGATTCTTCATACTTATATTGTATTGTGTTTGGTTTTAAGGGAAACTATACTTGTTTTACTCGGGGTTAGTATTTTCAAAGATAAAGGTTTTCGTATAAGCATTGTTTTGCTGACCCACGCAACTTTGTTTTTCGCCCCTCCTGGCCTTAGATGGTTGTACTCTTGTGGCACTCAAGGAATCTCGGTAGTTCTGACATTTCCTTCTGATAGATGTATGAACTTATCATTGTTGTGTAATAAGTGTAATTTAGTTATTTTGACTACTCTTATGTAGTCTCACTGTCTATTACGCTCTGAATATTTGAGTGGGATTTTTCCTACTTATGCGCACTCTTTTACTGTTTAGTATATCTAGTTCTAATTAGTTTAAATTTACTTCACTTTTCACATCACTTACTTTTATGGTTACGTCACCTCACGATGATGGCTAGCATACTTTGACCTTCCCAGGTCGGGGTGTGTCAGCTTGGTATCAGATCATAGGTTTAGACAGTTCTGCACTTCCTAGTGTGATTTAACACTTGTTTTCTTATGTCAGAACCATGCCACCTCGTAGAGAGCCACGTAATTCAGAAGGGAATCATTTTCTGAATTTTGGACAGTTTGGTGAACCTATTTCCAATGCTATCTAGTTTTCACTCCGTCCTCCACCAATGAATACTTTGGATATCTTATTTCATCTGAAGATTAATGATTTCTTTGGTAATGAGGGATCAGAGAAGTCAGAGATATGGTTTGATCATGTTGAGAAGACCTTTCGAATTATGCATCGGTAGGGTAATCTTCCTTTAGAAAGGTAGGTCGAGATGGCGACCTGGTTTTTTCGTTTGGGAGCAGAATCTTGATGGGAGTAACCAAAGAAACCGTTGTCTCCTGAAGATGCTATGAATTGGGATGTATTCAAGCATATATTCCGGACCAGATTTGTTCCTCCGAAGTATTTGGATAACAAGAAGAATGAGTTGGCAAATTTGAGGCAGGGTAAGATGTCAGCCATTGAGTATCATTGCAAGTTCACAGACTTATCTCTTTATTGTCTTGAGATTGCTGCCAATCCCCGAGAGATGCTTCGTTTGTTTAAGAAGGGAACTTGCAAGAAATGACGTACTATGGGAACTATTACTCCCTGTGCTACTTATCAGGAATTCTTCGAGATCTTACTTCGAATTGAAGAATCAGAGAATGCTCCGGAGGATGAGATTATGATAGTGACAGGAATGCACAGAGGAACTTAACAGAGGGCAATCATCACTTAGCCTGAGAAGGGCTCATAATTTTAAAAGAAGTGGAAACAGCTCTGGATCGTCAAGCGGATGATCGAACTCTGGTACACCTCGTAGAGGTAGCAGATCCACTGGCAGCTCTCGTTTTCAGAGTCAAGGAAACTCTAGCAATTCTGGTGCTCCGTATTTTCGTAGGTGCAACAATTATCATCATGGTGAGTGTAGGCAAGGACGAACTAGAGGATGCTTCATTTGCGGACAGGCAGGACACGTGGCCAGTAATTGTCTTTAGAATCAGAGGAATCAGTCTACTAATCTACCACCTGCAGTCCTATGCAGTAGTTTCTAGCACCTGGTACCTATCAGCGGATAGGCTACGGTAGAGCTTTCCACTATCAGAGAGATGTAGCCCCGTACTAGGAATGACCATACCAGTATACACCTGAGGTTCCTTATTATTAAGGAGGCTATCAGCAGATTCAGGGAGGCTATCAGCAGACTCAGGGAGGTCATCCACAGTTTCAGGGAGATTATACGCCGTATCAAGGTGGTAGAGGAGCACAGTTGTATACTGGAGGCAGTATCAGAACCTAGACGTAGCGTCTAGCAATAGAGGTTTAGGCAGGCAGGCAAATCCACCTCAGCAAGGCCGAGGTAATCAGGGTCGAGGTAATCAGACTCAATTAAACAGAGGTCGTGGAGGCAGGAAACAAGTTCAGGGAAGGGTCAACAACATCACTTATTAGGATGCTCAGGCTAATCCGGACTTAATCATGGGTACGTTGAATGTTCTAGGCCATTTTGCTAAAGTTTTAATTGATTCTGGTGCTACACATTCAGTCATTTCCGATAAGTTTTCTCGAACGACTCAACCACACCCTACTTTATTCAGCTATAAGTTGGAACTCTCGATGCCTAGGGGTGAACTCTGTTATATTAGTTGAAAGTATCAGGGATGTCTCATTCTTGTCGAAGATGTAATCATGCCAGCTAATCTTGTTCCTCTGGATATCATTGATTTTGACGTTATCGTAGGCATGGATTGGTTAGATTACAATTATGCCAATTTGGATAGTCACGGAAAGGTGGTTACTTTTCATCGACCAGGCATGCCTACTGTCACATTTGTTGGTGAACGTAGTGGCCTGAAGCTTGGAGTTATCACTACTATGAGGGCAAGACAACTGTTGAATAAAGGTTGTCAAGGTTATCTAGCTCATGTGGTGCTATCAGAAGAGACTACTGTATCTGTGGAAGACATCAGAGTAGTCAGACACTTTTTCGATGTTTTTCCTGAGGATTTACCTGGCTTACCCCCAGATCGTGAAGTGGAGTTCACCATTGATCTACTTCCAGATACTAATCCTATTTCTTTTACACCTTACCGTATGGCTCCTGCAGAGCTAAGGGAACTTGAAACTCAGTTACAAGAACTAGTTGATAAAGGTTTCATTCCGCCAAGCACTTCCCCGTGGGGAGCTCCATTTCTGTTTGTAAGGAAGAAAGATGGAACCTTGAGGTTATACATTGAATACAACAGTTGAATCAGGTGACGATTAAAAACCGTTATCCGTTACCTCATATTGATGATCTCTTTGACCAGTTTAAGGATGCCTGTGTATTCTCAAAGATTGACCTGAGGTCTGGATACTATCAATTGAAGATAAGAAGTGACAACGTCCCGAAGACAGCTTTAAGAACTCGTTATAGTCATTATGAGTTTCTGGTGATGCCATTTGGATTGACTAATGCACCAGCGGCTTTCATGAACCTGATGAATCGAGTATTTCACCGCATATCTCAACAGGTTCATCATTTTTTTCATTGATGACATTTTGGTGTACTCGAAAAATGAGGTTGATCATGCCAAGAATCTGCGTTTGGTTCTAAAAACGCTAAGGGTAAATCGGTTGTATGCTAAGTTCAGCAAATGTCAGTTTTGGCTGGATCAAGTGTCATTTCTAGGACACGTGATATCTGCTCAAGGTGTGCTTGTGGACCTTCAGAAAGTAGCAGCTGTGGAAAATTGGGAGCAACCACAGACGATTACGGAAGTACGAAGCTTTCTTGGTCTTGCTGGTTATTATCGAAGCTTTGTGAAAGACTTTTCAACCATAGCACTACCTCTGACAAAGTTGACTAGAAAAAATGTTCCTTTTGTGTGGGGTGAGGAATATGAGCAGAGTTTTCAACAATTGAAGTACCTTCTCACTCATGCACCTGTCTTAGCACTTCTCGGTGATGGTGGGAATTTTGAGATCTTTAGTGATGCGTCTCTGAATGGTCTTGGGTGTGTGTTAATGCAGCATGATAAGGTGATTGATTATGCATCGAGGCAGTTAAAGCCCCATGAAATGAACTATCCTACTCATGATCTCGAGTTGGCGGCTATTATCTTCACTTTGAAATTTTGGAGGCACTATCTTTATAGGGAAAAATGTAAGATTTTCACTGATCATAAGAGCCTTAAGTATATCTTCACTTAGCCAGATCTCAATCTCCTGCAACGGAGTTGGGTAGAGTTACAAGGTGATTATGACTGCACCATTGAGTATCACTTAGGTCGGCCAATTCGGTAGTTGATGCTCTAGTAGGAAGCCTCACGAATGAATTAATGCTCTTTATGCGAGTCACATTCCTCTTTTGACTGATCTAAGATCCACATGTGTAGCTTTGAAAGAGAATCGATGGGGAACCCTAATTGCCAGTTTTCGGGTTAGACCGTGTTCTCGAAGCTCAAAGGAAAGATGCAGAAATTCAGGAATTGATTCAGGTGATGTCAAGGGGGAAAAAGAAGACTTGAGTATTAAAGATCCTGACGGCATGCTTATATGCAAGGTGATCAGATGTATGTACTGAATGTTAAGGAGCTAAAGAAAGATATATTGGATGAGGTGTATATTTCTGCTTATGCGATGCATCCAGTGAGTACCAAGATGTACCATCCGACATTTCAAATATTGGCCAGGTATGAAAAGAGGAACTGCAGAGTATGTTAGTCGTTGTGCAGTTTGCCAGTAGGTTAAGGCAAAAAGGAAAAAGCCATTTGGATTGCTACAACCACTCCCGATACCCCAGTGCAAATGGGAAAAGATTACAATGGATTTCGTGTATAAATTGCCTCGTACACGAAATGTTATGATGGTATCTGGGTGATAGTTGATCGACTTACCAAGTCATACATTTCATACTCGTTCGTGAGAATTACTCATTGAGTAAGTTGGCCGAACGATTCATCTCTGAAGTGGTTGGGTACCACGGAGTCCTAGTTAGTATCATTTCTGACCGGGATCCTCGGTTTACTTCAAAGTTCTGGGTAGCTTTTCAGGAAGTTTTGGGAACGAGCTTACTCTACAACACCGCTTATCATCCTCAAACCGATAGGCAGTCAGAGAGAACTATCCAAACATTGGAAGATATGTTGAGATCGTTTGTTCTACAGTTTGGACACGATTGGCACTATCGTTTACCGTTGATAAAGTTTGCCTATAACAACAGCTTCCATTCTAGTATTGGTATGGCACCAGGATCGTGGATGAGACGACACATAACATTCAGGTGACAAAGGCTAACTTAAAGGCAGCCTAGGATCCGCAAAAGGGTATCGCAGACAGACATTCCATTGATAGAGTTTATGAGGTTGGCGATTGGGTATTCTTGAAATTATCGCCATGGAAATGTGTTGTAGGCTTCAGAAAGAAAGGGAAGCTCAGCCCTAGGTACATCGGACCATACCAGATTATCGGAGGAGTCGGTGAAGTGGCTTATCCACTCACTTTGCCGCCAAAGTTGGCAATAGTGCATAATGTGTTTCACGTGTCGATGCTGTGGAGATATGTATCTGATCCATCGCATATGATCCCTCCTGAACCACAAGAGATCAACCCAGATTTGACCTAGGATGAGGTTCTAGTGACTATCCTTGATTGGAAGGATAAGGTTCTTAGGAACAAGACCGTGCGGATGGTGAAAGTTTTATGGAGGAACCACTCAATAAAGGAAGCTACTTGGGAGACAGATGAGCACAAGAAAGATGTGTACCCACGTCTTTTCTATGGTTTCGACTTGTAGTTGACGTTGAAATTTCGGGGATGAAATTTTTATAAAGGGGTAGATTGTGACAACCTGTCCTTAGTTTGTCTGGTATTTCATCCCTAAATATGTAAATTGACGATTATGCCCTTGTTGACTGAATGACTTGGATATGTTTACGCAGTTTAAATTATTTTTCTTGCTTCCATAATTAAATCGGGTAATTTTGTACATGCACGCACAAATTTACAATATCGAAAACCCTATAAAGGAAGTAGATTTTGTATAAAATCTAAAACCCAATCTGCCTCATTCCACAAAAAATGGTTCCATGTCTCCCATCCACCTCACCATGCAGTTTCACTTTCCCTAAAAACCTTCTCGTCCATTCCCTTTTCCCGGTTTCACTCCTCACCACCCAATCATTTTCCTTCATTTTTTTTAAGAGACCAATATGATCACACACATCAATTGCACTCAACCAATTGCAAACTAAGAACCTTCTCTCTCCTTACTCACTCTCCCCGAAACCTCCCTCTAACTCTCTTCTCTTTGCAACTTAATGAACCAACCATCAAGGCTCGTAGTTGGAACCCACAAACACCATATCTGAACTCATATCGACCCCAGGAACACAACCATACCCCTGGTTCGAGTGTTTAATCGAGTTTTGAACGTCCAACTCGGAAGGTCCGACTCGGTTAGTCTTGGTGCAACTATTTTCAGGCCACTCACGACTTAGGTAAGCCTCGAGAAACCCTTATAACCTTCATTTCATTCCTATGGGTTGATATTGACCTCTTGTTTATGTTTTGAATGTATGGATTAACGCAGAAAACTCGAGAGGATGAGACTGCTAGTTTTCCAGCCAAGAACCGTGACCATTTGGTCACTTTCAAACCCATTTTTCAATCATCCGCGACCTCTATTGAGCCATGATTTTGGTATGATCCTGTTCCCCCCCATCACGAGCTTCAAATGCATAGGTAGAACACAAAGAATGGTTAAGTATCGAGTTAGAAATCAGCCTTCAAAGTCGGGATGAAAAATCTTGGTTTCTGGAATTTTTTTACCTTGGCCATTTGGCCACTTTTAAACCAAATTTCTGAACAACACGGTCCACATTTGAACTTTCTGTGAAGGTGGATCGATACACCATATTTCTAACTTTAATTTGGCTTCTGTAGAATTGAATTTGGACGAGAATCGAGGTCGTTAGGAGCTTTGAAAGTTGAACAAAAAATCTGCAAAAACAGCAGATTCTCACGAAGAAGGCGAGTACACTATACTCGCAGGCGCGTGGGCGCACGTGGCTCCACGTGGGTCAGCAGCGCTTATGGCATGTGGGGGCGCGTGCGGCCTCCGATGGGCCTTCTGTCAATTTGTGTAGCTTCGTGACGTCGAGCAGATCGATTTCATATATTTAAACCCTACGTTTGAGCAAACTAGGGGGTTTTATTTAGGTTTTCGTATATGTGCTTTAATTAATTCAATTTTAGTTATTTTACATATAGGAGAAACTAATCCCAACGACATACGAGGCCAAGCTAGACTCGGGGGCTACGACCCAGAGACGTACTTGTGAGTGGGCAGTTTATTTCTATAAATATATATATATGATTTATAGTGTCCTAAAATGAATTTAAATGTTTATGCCTATTATACCATAATTAGTTAATTTGGTTTATGTGCTTGTTAGAGTTACATAATGGCCATGGCATACTTATGCATATGTTCAATTGCTTATAATTATGATAATGTGGTAGAACGCTAAATGATTTTACAGGACGCTCAGGTGAGTTTAATCTATTTTTGATTTTGGAATGATGTGGCATACATATATTCGTGTAGTTAGCTTATGATTAATCCACCCAGGTGTTAGTGCTTCCGCTCAAGGCTAGGCCAGCTTTCACATGCATGTTCACCTCCCTTACCATATACTCATCTTGGATCCAAGTTAGGTGCTAGCCTATTGTACACGTCACATTAGGTGACTCCGACTGGTAGGTGACTGCGTTTAGAGCAAGCTTCATGTGATCGTAGCACTAGAGCATATATTATTACACCTAGCTTGTCATACTTGTCACATTAGATGACATGACTTGTGTGTCAGCATAGACTGATGTTAGTATACTTGCGTATTCGTACATTGTCAATATCATGCCTGCATTCTATTGTGAGCGAATATTTTGTGTTGTGACATATTTATGAACTATATATATATATATATATATA
>JADOBS010301877.1:0-12863 GCA_015708375.1 Cydonia oblonga
ATATAATGGTGGTGAGCATTAGCATGGTGAGTAAAAATGCAGTCGTTTCTACGGTTCATGTTGCAGCACGAAAGCCTCCTTTTGGACTTTGGAGTATGAACATTGATTGAACATTAGTATGGTGAGTAAAAATGCATTCGTTTCTACGGTTCATGTTGCAGCACGAAAGCCTCCTTTTGGACTTTGGAGTATGAACATTGATTGAACGTTCCCTCCAATCCTCGTCTCCCCTTTCCCCTTCCCTTCCCCACCAAATGGCAAGACAAACATCCGATCACCCCAACCCATTCCCAACGCACCTTCCCTTCCGTCCATCGCGTCTCGCAATCGAATCCTTTTTCTTCCTTTTACAGCACAGCTTTCAATACTCTCTTTTCACCTTTTCAACTTGTATCGTTCGTCGGCGTGATTCGAATTCGGTGGTCTCCCTCGAATTTTCAGCTTTTTGTTTGTGCTATTTATGTTGCCCAACGGCGCAACCACAAACCCACAACCGCAATCGCAGCCAGCCTTAGAGCCTTCGGTACGTCTCTATTTTCTCCCCTTTGAAATTCGTTATTCACATTTCAAGCTCATGGAATCATCTTCTAGTTGTAGACTTGCAGTTGAGCAAGTTAAATATACTTGTGCTTACGTTCGTGTTTGGTTTTATTAATTTTAACCTGTATGACTTTCTTCTCGCGAAATATGAGACCAAACGGATGAACGTTTATCATCAGCAAGATTTTAATGTCTTCTCCTCTATTTTTTGTGCTGGTCAATTGGGATTTTATAGCTTTATGGTCATCTGGCCAATGTTTTGGTGCACTCATGTTGTTCATCCATGTAGGATAATTGTTGGTGCCTAATTTGCAATCCGGTGCCGAGTTGATAAAATGAAGGATTCACGAGAAAACGCGGAGCAGACTGATATTGGTATGCTTTTGCTTTTGCCCGGCATTCAGAATTATAACTGCACATGTTGAATAGGCATAGATTAGGCTCTCTAGTTATCTTGTGTTCATATAAATTTGGTACTTTTCTGACATTAGAATGCTTGGTTCATGGAGGACATTTTACGTATCTTCCTTTTCTTGACACTAAAGTATGCTTTCGGATTCATTTGCAGGTGCAGCAGTGCGCAATGGAAGAGAAATCCTTTTTCAGGTAAATTTGACAGTTTCCAATTCCATATAATACTAAGATACGTTCAGCAACTTGTTGGAGCCATTTTATACATAAAATATAGTCCTTATGGAATGAGGTAACCCTCTTAAGTGATTAAACTGCGGTGTTCTGTATTGTTGGATAAGTAAAATGGTCGCAGCTGTATGTTTCAAACTTCTTCTTCTTTTTTTCCTTAATACTGTAATGGTGGTAAATTGTTTTGGTTGCATGAAAGCTATTGTATATTATAGCTCTCAGCTTAATCAAGAATATGGTTTGACTGAACTATATCTACAGGCCTTCAATTGGGAGTCTCATAAACATGATTGGTGGAGAAATTTAGAAACAAAAGTTCCGGATATAGAAAGATCTGGTTTTACGTCAGCATGGTTGCCACCAGCAACTCAATCCTTTGCACCAGAAGGTTGGATGCACAAATTTTCTAGGCTGGTTTCTTATTCTCTCTGCATATAGATGTTTGGACCATCATGTTTGTTTTCTTTTTCTCTTATTGTAGGTTACCTTCCTCAGGACATGTATTCCCTCAATTCTAAATATGGATCTGAGAACTTATTAAAATCTTTACTTCAAATGATGAAGCAACATAATGTTAGAGCAATGTCTGACATAGTGATCAATCATCGTGTTGGGACTACCCGAGGGCATGGTGGAATGTCCAACCGCTATGATGGAATTTCATTGCCATGGGATGAACGTGCTGTCACATCTTGTACCGGTGGACTGGTAATGAAATCTGTCACTGCTTGAATGACTCTGCATAATTCATGATGCAATGTCTGTTAAGCTCATTGTATTTCTCTGTATTTTATATATCAGGGTAATCGAAGCACTGGTGACAATTTCCATGGGGTTCCGAATATTGATCATAGCCAACTTTTTGTTCGAAAAGATATTACAGGATGGCTGCAGTGGCTACGTAATAATGTTGGTTTTCAGGACTTCCGATTTGATTTTGCTAGGGGGTAAGACATACACATGCATAAAATTGAGTTTCATTTTGTTTTTAACCGGGTTGATTCACTGCTTACCCCTTTTACCTTGTCTTTGATTTAATTGGCCATTATGTGTTTTCAATGTTACAATAGTTATTCAGCAAAATATGTGAAAGAATACATTGAAGGAGCAAAACCAATTTTTTCTGTTGGGGAGTATTGGGATTCTTGCAACTACAACGATCATGGCCTGGATTACAACCAAGGTATTGGATTATATGGTTTTGAGATGTGCAGGATATTGGTCTTTAAGAACTTAATAAGTTTGACACTGCATACTACCGTATAAGGGGTAGCCTATCCCTGTTGATAGCATTCCTTTTTGCCCTTCCATTTGAACTGTATTGTAATTTGCTGTCTTAAAGGGGTTCAGGGATCAAATCTCTTTCTACTGAGGATTTAGCATTGAGCTGACTGTTTGATCTTTATCATGATTGGTAATGTTACGCAGATAGCCACAGACAGCGGATAGTAAATTGGATCAATGGCACTGGACAGCTATCAACTGCGTTTGACTTCACAACCAAGGGAATTCTTCAGGTATCTTCCATTTGCAAACAGACTGGCGCATATCCAACCGCAGCCCATCCCTTAACACACACATACATAACAGTTTGTTAAGAATGGACGTCTGCAATCACGAATAATCGGTCCTGGTGAACCTTTTATATATAAGAAAACATGTACTGGTGAACCTTTTTATTATGTATCAGAAAAGAAAACATGCAGCAATCTTCATCAAAATCTCTCTTCACCTATGATTCTATGAATACTAGTACCCCTTCCAAGTATGTTCAGTCTGCTGTATCCGTAGTACTGGCCACCTTTTTTCTAGATTGTAATAACGTCCATACTCATCAAAATATCTCTTCATCAACGAATACCATTTCCCTTTCCTTTTTCTTCCGGTTGCCACCGCCCCTTCCTATTTTCTTGTTTGGTGTTTCGACATTTATCCATGCATTCATTGCAGGAAGCTGTTAAAGGACAATTGTGGCGCCTGCGTGACCCCCAAGGGAAGCCACCAGGTTTAATTGGATGGTGGCCTTCGAGAGCTGTCACATTCCTAGATAACCATGATACAGGCTCAACGCAGGTACGATTGCTATTCTGTTCTGCTGAAGTAAATATCGTTGAGAAGTGAGAACTTAGACTTACAATCTTTTGGGCTGAACATGTCAAGTTTGGGCCTAAACAACCCTGATTAATACTCTCTGCATACAAAAGTATCTCGGTTATGTTACTGTGGTACCTATCTTTTCAGAAAGTGACCTTTTGGCTCCATAGTGAAAGTAGGAAATCCACTCACATTATAATCATTTTGTCTTGCAGGCTCATTGGCCCTTCCCTTCAAATCATATTATGGAGGTACGAAAACTTGTTTATTAAGTTCAAATGCTTTGCATTTAGATGGGAAATCCAGATGCATAGTAGCGATGTCATAGTATTCTTGTCATTTTTGTTATTACTGCTGGCAGCTGCTGTATTCTAATTAATATGGGAATAATTCTTTAAACCTACCTAAAAATTGGAGTGCAAGTTCGCTAACTTCCAAGTCCATGCTTTCCGCAGGGTTACGCATACATACTCATGCACCCAGGAATACCAACAGTTTTCTACGATCATTTCTATGATTGGGGTGACTCCATTCATGATCAGATTGTGAAACTGGTATGCAGTATACAGCCATAGGCAGTTCCCTTTTCGGACTTGATGCCTTTTGAACAAACGTTTCTCATTTGTTAGCATTGGCACTTGTCTGCAGATTGACGTCAGGAAGCGTCAAGACATTCATAGCCGATCATCTATTACGATCCTGGAGGCCCAGCCGGACCTCTACTCTGCTGTAATAGGGGAGAAAGTGTGCATTAAAATTGGGGATAGTTCATGGTGCCCGGCCAGTAAGGAGTGGACACTGGCAACCAGCGGCCACAGATATGCTGTTTGGAACAAGTAACTTAGAAAGATTAATTATAGATGCAGCTTCTACTTATAAGACGAAACACTATTTATTCTACGCACTGGGAACTGACCGGCGGCTCAATGCTTCCCATGGTTGCTAAGACGTGTTTACACCAAATAGGATGAGAATCCACTTCCTCATCTTGACATCCTCCACCCTATATGCTTAGATAAAGGAGGATGTACATGAAACGAAGACGCTGGAAGGAAGAGGTGAGACCTTGTTGTATTGTTAGGCCGTAGCTATAGTGCCCCAAAATAAAGTAGTGTGTTATTTGGGTATTGTATTGTCATATTGAGCGGTCCTCTATGCAAAGTTTGTGTGTTGCGACCATATATCTCCAATAGCGATGCGCATCAAACAAAATGATAAGAGTAAAACAGTAACTTGAAACACGTCCAGTTGCCTAAAGTGTGACTGATTATCATAAAGGCGAGAAAAAGGTGTGTTGTGTTCCAGGTGACTTGTGTTATCACCTCTGAATAGCACGACCCATAAAAGCAATCATCCAATTTTGTAGTAAAAAGAAGAGAAAGTTAACTTGGTCCCGTGAGAGAATATATGATGCCAACCCCACCCCCATACGGACGCAAATGTGTAATGCAATCATACAATTCTGTAGTAAAAAGAGCACAATTCTTTTAGTAAAAAGAGTACCACCAAATATAATAATATTAGTAGTGTCAATGTGCAAGACATCGATATCACAATTATAATTCACAAATGACCAAATACTAGATGCAGATGATAATAATATTGGTATATCATATGACGTGACAAGTGATGTGTACTTGTCACGTAAATTAATGAATTTATCTTATTGAATGTTGCTTGTATGATTCACTTGACACAGGAGGTAATACACTTTTATAATCTCTGTTTGGTTAAATTAATTGGGTTACCTACTTGATTTTACTTATTTTCATTTATGTTTTGTCTAGCAATTTCTAAATATTTAATATAGCTATTTTTTAGAACAACGAACCTTGAACGGTGGTCTAATATATAACCATTGAGTGCACTTGTTTTGCGCATTTTATTGTACACGACTGATATATGTAAATCTATCACTTTTTTTGGATTGCAAATACTGACTTGTTTGTATTTAATGATTTACAGAGATGTGGGAAATCATCATGTCTAAACTAAAGGATAGATTTCAACATCATTTGTCTCTGTGGGCAGTACTTATATAGGTTCATGAGGAGTGTTTTAATCTATTAATTAAAAACCTACCTTCTTTTTAGAACTTTATTGTAAGCTGTGGCATTGGTGATGGTGGCGGTTCTCGTTCCAATGCTTTTCCTTGAACAGATGAAGGGATTAAACGTGCTTTCATCAATCATGAAGACGGAAGAATAATATCTTATGTGAGTGAAGTGAAAGTGAAACTGCCGATTTCCTTTTTGCTAGTTTACGGATTCCCCTTTCACCACTTGCAGCCTTGCAGAACATGGTAATTTTCCTTATTTTTTTCACATTTTATTCTACATACGTAGAGGTAGAAAATACCCCGGGTCACAGTTGCCCTGGGGTTAAGGTCAACGGAAGAAAGATTACTCTTTGAATAAAACCAAGGAATATTGAATGAGCTCGTTATGTAACCTGCATGTGAGTGGTAAGCAGGCAAGGCGTTGAGGGGCAAATAGCCAACAAAGGATTGTGGCCACCGGCCCACCAAAGCGGAAAGCGATCCCGCTCCACTCCAGAAAACGCTAATTCTTCAATTTTGCATGGCGTTTATTCAAAATTAATTAGGTATATAGGAGGCTCGCATTAATCATTTCTTCTCCTTTTCCGTTTTTGCCTTCAACCAGTTGAAAGTAGTCCACCCCCATTTGTTTATAACGACGTCATAGAAACTCTCCAAAAGACGTCGAAGATATGCGAGTGGTGATAAACATCACCCATCCCCCAAGTTATATGGTAATTAACCGTCAATCACGAACGCGCCAAAAGAGGGGTGTGTGGGGTGATGTTTCTTCTCTGCGTTATTTATTGGCATCGTCAGTGGTTCAATCATAACCCTACGTTGCTATGTAGGTATTATGGCAATAGGTACAGGCCTTGGGGGAGAAGAGTGGAGGACAGTACAAAGTAGAAACGCATTCTCCTTCTTCTTCTTCTTCGTCTTCTTCCTCTCTTGACTTGAGTGAGTGGTAGGGCTGCAATGGCCTCGTCAGTCATGACATCAAAAGACGTTGGTCCACCAGAAAACCATAATTAAAACATAAATTACTGACACTAAACACAACTGTGGCAGGCATGCATGCATGTCATAATCACTAATATACCACTTTGTATTGGTATTCATTTAATCTTCTAATCAGCATCATTACACATCAGAAAAGATAAGAAAAGAAATAGGAATCACTGCTGATAAAGATAACACTAATGTCAAAGATAACAACACTTGAGGAAGCCTTAGCCATCACTTTTGGTCTGACAGCGTTCTAATAATATTTCTTGTCCATCATCAAATGCTACCTTTGTTTAGAATCTTTGACCTCCCTCATCCTGCTTCCTTCGCTTCCCCCGATATGATCTCTTAGGAGTTGATAACCCTAGCCATAGGTTAATTGATTTGGTTATGTTGTTTGGGCCTTTTTCTGTGCCGCTCCCTTGTAAAAAACAAAGAACAAACAGAAATAGGCTCAGAAAACCCTAACTATGATAGATCGGAACAGAAATAGGCTCAGAAAACCCTAACTATGATAGATCGGAACAGAAATAGGCTCAGAAAACCCTAACTATGATAGATCGGATTAATACTACCAAATATTTGTAGAGCAAAATTGATCCTCTCATTGATGAGGTAAGGAACTAAAGATTTAAGAAATTCGGTATATATCTACACAAGTAAGCAAAACACAATCGGAAACTAGGGCTCCATTAGCTAGCTACTGCCCAATCATCAGCTGTCGCGGCACGGCACCAATCAATTATTTAAAAGAAAATTAGCCAAAATGAAGTGTAATTGGTCAAACAGAAACAAATTTCAAGAGTACACGGGTGATGGTTGCGCTGTTCAAGAGTGCTCAACAGGCAACATAATTCTTGGACCCTGCAAATTAACAGACCAATATATTATGGGATGAAAAAAAACATCTGATTTGTACAAAATAGGAAAATATATGAACTGGGGAATCAGGATTAGCAGCACTACCAGAAACTGAGGCCGTTGCAGATGAATAGTTCTTACCCTTGTGTCTCGCGGAAGACCGAGTACTGCGTAACGATACATATATATACCCTCACGAGGGTTTTACAAAGAGAAGCCAACAGAACTCTGTTGGCAGTATGCCCACCTCCATCCATTAAACCACATACATACACAGCAAGAAAGGGAGAAAGAGATCGAAGAAAGAGGAGGTGGACAGAATGCCAAAGAACTCTGTAAGAAACGCTTTGCGAAACCCACGTGATCATCCACGTTTACAGAGCTCGCTACAAGACCCACGCATACAATTCTTCTAACACAGAAAGAGATGGAGATGGACAGCGATAACGTACGTATATATTGGAGAGGAGTGAAGGCTGATTAGGGTTAGGAGGGGCAGATGGTTCTATTTATTTTGTTACGTACTCACAATAAATGGGATGGGAGGTTGTGGGTGTAATTAATTTATTGAGAGCTAGGTTTCAGTACTCTTTTCGCAGAGAAATGAGAGAGCGAGAGAGAGAGAGAGAGAGAGAGAGAGAGAAAGAGAGAGAGAGAGAGAGAAGGGTAAGTTAGGTCAAAATGAAAATGAGAAGAGAAGACAGCAGAAAATAAATCTGAACAGAATCGACGGATAGTTGGAATCGTACTCGTAGAGCGAGGCTACAGGAGGCATATTTTACAAAGGATGGATATCAAACCCTATCATGTAACATCATCATACTTATTCTTCTCCCCACTTTTCCCCCTCCCTCGGTTCTGATGAAACCCTCCCCTTCACTCTTTTCTTGCCTGCCTTTCTGTACTCGCTCACCCCCAATTAAGGATTAAGATTTTCTCACCTTTCTTTCTATCTCTTTTTATCCCTTCTCTTATATTCTTTAATTTATCATTTTTTATAAAAAAAAATTAATATAAAATATTAGAATGGCCAACCATGACCTTTCAATTAGAAAAGAGAGGGAAAAATAGAGAAATAAAAGAAGAGAGAGAATCATACTCTCTCAATTAAATCCTCATTTTACTGAAAGATTTTTTTAATGCGTCAAATTAAATATTATCATTTAAATGATTAGATATTTTAAAAAATAAAATAAAAATTCATGATTGTATACTTGAGAAAAAAAAATTTAACCATTTATATAATGATGTTTAATGTGATAACCTGACACACTAAAAAAATTTCTCTTTCTTCACCCCATCCCATTCCAGCTCCCTTGCCATCCCTCCCTCGTTTCTGATGCCCAACACTAACAAATCCAATAAGATACGTCACCTCTCTCTTTCTCTCTCTCTCTCTCTCTCTCTTCTTTTCTGAGGTGTTTAAGGAAGGAAAATCACTAAAAATGAAAAGGAAACAAAACACCTTTTACTCTGTGTTTTTCGAAAATCTTCCGTTACTTTACGAGAGAATGGAGAGAGAGAGAGATGGGATAATACGACGGTTGCGTGGTAAAATTTATTTGCTACTGTAGCTTAGAATTAATATTTAAAATTTCTTTAATATGATTGAAAATTTAAATGGAAAATAAAGTCTGAACTTCACTTCATCTTATCTGGGAGAAATGTTTGAGTTTAGGTAAAATCGGCAGATATTTTCTAACATATTTATTAAATATCGGAGAAAATTTTATATTTCGTCTAAATTAATGTTTGACAATTTCTAAAATTTCATTTTAAAATTTTAAATTAAACTTCCTTCATTTCTATTGAGGCTCATAGCAATATCGATATTTGATATATTTAACGATATTTTCATAAATTTAAATATAATATTTATATTAATACTGATATTATAAGCACTGCTTTGAATAACTATTGCTCTTTTTATCTTAAGGCATACGATCACCTATATGGCTATATCCCGTTTATCTTGAAGGATAAGATTGATAATCCTTTTTGAAGGGGGGTAGTAGTTGGACGTACGTATTTAGTAGAGCAGATGCCGGATAGAATTCTTTAAGAGCAGCTCCAGCGGAAGCTCCTGCTCGAGGGACGTGTTTCGAAACAGGGTTGGATTGCCCGAGGGAGGAAGCCCAATGTTGGCTGGCGAGGGAGCCCGAGCAAGCTCGAGTGCCAGGCCCGTCGATTCGTGCCAGCCCGAATGACCGAAGGCAATCTGACGTGGACTGACGTCAGGACGATGTCTCCACGCTTTTTGAGGGCCACATAGACGGGGTTCTAACGAAACCGACTGTGCCAGTGACGAGAACGGACATGCAGACAACATAGCTTGTAAAATTTATGACCTTTTTTTCTTCTGGGTTCCTCTCTGATGTCTCTTTTTCTTTATTTCTCCAAACCCCATAATCGACAAAATTTGGAACCCGTTTTTTAGTTGGATTGGATTTGAAAATTTGGGTTTTTGATTTTGATATGCAAAAAGAAAGAGATCGAAGAAGAAAGGTAAACAAGTGCAGATTTTATTTGATTTGGGATATTAAAATATCTACCCCTTCACTCCCTTGCAAACTCATCTCCGTCGCTACCTCCTCCCGCGACCACCGTTTACCTTGATTTGGAAGCTCCTGCCCTTGATTTGGGATATTCAAATACTATTATTTTATTTGATTTGGGATATTAAAATACTATTATTTTATTTCCTATTGCCAGAACTATTTAAATGCAACGGTGAAAATGAAAAATGTAGTTACTGTTTATTAAAGATGATTACTGTTTATTAAATGGATTGAATAATGAATACCCTGGAAGGAGGGCTCCCACATTGAAATTACTCTAACTTATAAGTAGTCAAATAATTACTAATGTTATCGAGGTTTTGTATTATAAAACTCTGCACCTATTAATAGGCCGTCGTGCGGCCTTTTGTTGGGGACCTGCTACTCCATCCTTCTCTTCATTTTTTTTTTCTTTTGACGTCTCCACGTCGTCACATCGAAGGAACACGAGACTTAAAAATGAACATCTTATCAACTTGTTTCGACCTAGGATGGTTAAATTGGGTTATAATGTTGGTCGTAGGTCACCCTGGACCTAAAGAGTTTATGATGGCATCATAATAAATTATTTTTACAAATACTTCGAGCTCAATTTACTAAGTTCGAATTTATTTTATTCAATTGAATTTTCAAAATGATGTGCTAGCTTCAGCTTAAGAATAGTAGTAAATGATGAATGACAAGACATTCAGAAATATGTTGGTTGTAGTAAAATGAATTATGCTTGAGATTTCGAAAAAAAAGTGTAAGCTCCAACATATTAATGAACAGACTATGTGGGAGTCTTGCATTTTAGAGGACCGTATTAAGATAAAACAAAATTGAATATAGTAAGCGAGGATCTGCAACAAGGTCCCATGGTACGTGAGCCAACCTGTTAGTTTGTAGAAGTACTTAGGGGTACATTGTCAACCGTAGCGTCATGTGTCAATAAAATAATATCATGACACACGTGTACGTTTTATATATTTTCACATGATTTTGTATACTTAGTACGAAATATTACAGCGACGACAACATATAATCAAAACCATTTATATT
Source organism: Cydonia oblonga (assembly GCA_015708375.1). NCBI lineage: Eukaryota > Viridiplantae > Streptophyta > Magnoliopsida > Rosales > Rosaceae > Cydonia > Cydonia oblonga. The sequence goes on from JADOBS010301877.1 coordinate 10,783, forward strand.
ACTCTCCCTAGCTAAAGAGCTAGCTTAATTTCGTTAAATTTTATTGCTCCATAGATTGAATGCTGCTATAAAGAACTTCACGGGATTTGTATTTGACTATTTTGCCAATAAAAATTGACCAGTTAAAAAGATCTAAGCATTTAAACTAGGGAGTTTTAATGAAAAGCTCTCGGTATTGTTCACTTTTAACGAAAAACTACTTTTTACCTTTACCTGACACTATTCACTATACCTTTAAAAATGACTTTTCGTTAAAAAAGAAGTTTTTTTGAACTTTTCATTAGTTTTCCTTTTAAACTAAGCTTAATGGACAAGCTCAGTGACAAGCTTAATGGACAACCTTGTTCAGTTGATGAAGGGGTCCTACAAAACCACTAAGTTTGGAATCCGAGGTACCCCATGATCATCTCCCTCCTACAAAATGTATTCATTTTGACCTTTATATATAACGCACAATATACTTTACATTTGACGATGTAACGAAAAGGTAGATTTTAGGTCAATCCTCTCCATTTGTTACACCATACAGTAAATAGTCTTAGTGCTTCCTTTCCATAATTCCAATGTGTCTGCTATGCATCATGTGCAGCGCTTGCTTTTAAATTTTGTATAGCATCGAGTAGTCTCTGAGAGGTTAATTTCACACAACAAATCTTTCCCTTTGTCGATTGATACGTCCTACTCATGACACCCACAACCCAACCCATATGCTCTCATCAAAATCACTTCCCAGGCCATCATCTTCTTCCTCAGTTTATTACTTCCCTGCTAGATCATAATACGTGCTTATTTAAACTTCCACAAACTAAATCTCCCTAGCAATTAGCAATCCGCATGCATTTACTATGGACCAACCCAACGTCTATACTATTTATTGATTCAAACTACCCTCCAACTACGGTCCATGCCCAATAAATATTTTCACAGTTTCAAAGTTTTCACAGGAAGGAAGGAACTATACAGAAGTACCAGAAGAGTAGAAATTGGGATCCCACTCCCACGTAGAATAAATGTTCATCGACTGAAAATTAACATTATTTTGTTCTCATCTGACCTGTCAACGTCCCATTAGTCGCTCTCTTTCTCTCTGCGTCCATACCAGTTGTCATGGCTGAGTTTCTGTCAGAAGTGGCCATGATTGAATCATTGGGACAAATAAATTACTTAATCACACTTCACGCTTGTTTTGCCATTTTCCAGAATAAATTGTCAGTGATTTTAAAGTTTAAACTTTAGACAGAGCTAATATTATTTTTAATAATTAATCAACTGATCATCTGGAAAAGAGAGTGAACGATCGATCCCTCAACATTAGTTTTTCTCAAAACCCTAGCTAGGGTTCCAATGCAACCTTCAACAAGCTCTTCTCTTATCCATCTTCCCCTGCGTACGTATGAAGACTAAAGGGTCGTGTAACTTGTAGGTGTAACCAAAAACCAAAAGATGTTGAAGTAATTAGGAATATTGATTAATTTTCTAGTTAGGAATATTTATTAATTGAACTACCAAACATACTCACCAAGGATAGATTTTTTTTAGTGTACGTGAAACACAAAAGTCAGTACATCACGTATTATATTACAAATAGAATGACACTTGAGAAAAAACTCCTCTTCACTCATATCATGCAACAAAAGACTTCTCTTCAAATTAACTAAAGTTATTTCCCATAGAATACTCCTCTCTAGCTGGTGCCATGGAGAATTACATGAGTCAAATATGATACAAGTTACACACAAAATATATTAATTAATAGGGTAAATATCAGTTTACTACCTTCAAGTTTCGTGGTTTTCAACATTTGGTACATGAAATTTTTTTCGTCCCAGAGTCATACCTAAAGTGTTAATTTTGGGACAGTCTCATGCATCCGTTAGTCAAACTGTTAACTTTGCCGTTAACTGATGATGTGGCATCTATGTGGACAACGAATGGATGTCACGTGTCATTAAGTGGTCAATGTGGAAATTAACAATTCAAAAAATAATTATTTAAAGAAAAGTTATAAAAAAAATTTAAAAAAAAAAACAAAAACAAAACCCATATCGTCTTCCCCAAATCGCCTCGTGGGGGGGGGGGGG